>JAODXR010000021.1:22505811-22520289 GCA_028877395.1 Cathorops festae
TAACTGGGTTCTCTTTATCTACTTTTAGGACTTGTGTGAAAATCTGATGATGTTTTAGGCCATATTTATGCAGAAATGTAGAAAATTCTAAAGGGTTCACAAACTTTCAAGCACCACTCTATAGTGCTCTCCAATGGCCAATTTAAGTGACAATGCAGCATTTTTTCTTGGTTGTTAGAGGAACACACCATTCAAATTTCACAATGACTGCTCATTGTAAACCCTTCAAATTCAAACTTATTGGCCAATAGCTGATAAGTTTTTTTGGGGCACCTATTGTCTTGGCATCTGTTAGTCACAAGTGGCCATGAATCTGTGCCTTGAGGGTCACAATCACTTGGAACTGGAGCAGCGCCTGTCATGGCTGTGCAGGCTGATGGAGGAATGGTAGTCCCTGCCACAGCAGCTGCACTTGAAGGTGGTGTCTGCAGATAGAGCTTGTTGGCTCTTCTTGCATCTCAATCTTCTTTCATCTGTAGCTTCTTTTCCCCAGTGTATAGATTGCGATTAAGTTCCTGTCTCCAATGTGAGCGATCTTGGACAAGGTCCATCCATCGATGTCGAGGGCCTTCATGTCTCTTTTGCAGACATCTTTACACCAGAGTTGGGGGCATCCCTAAGCTGTCTTTTCTGTTGCAAGCTCACCATACAGCAGGTCCTTGGGAATCCTGCTGTCCTGCATCCTGTGGATGTTTCCTAGCCATCAGAAGCAACATTGATGGAGCAGAGTGAAGATGCTGGGTGTGGCAGCATGCTCAAAGACCTCATTGTTATGTGGTCTGACAATTTGATGCCCAGGATCTACCTCAGGTTGCACATGTTGAAGGTATAGAGCCTCCTTTCTTGCCTCAAGTACAGAGTTCCTGTCTTGCTGCCATATAAAAGGGCACTGAGGACATGGGTTCTGTAGACAGTCTTCTTGGTCTTTAGGGTCAGTTTAGCATTGTCCCAGACCCACATTGAGAGCTCAGCAAGTGTTGATGAAGCTCAGTCAATCCGTCTGCTGACTTTGGAGTCCATGGAGAGGTCATCAGTTACTGTTGAGCCAAAATATGTAAACTCCTTCACCACATCCAGCTGATAGTTTTTTAATGGTGATGGTCGACAAGACATTTGCCCAAGACATTTGTTTTCTTAAAGCTGATTGCCAGTCTGAAGTCCTCACAGGCTTATGAGCAACAGTCCATAAGTTTCTGAAGATGTTCCTCCTTGTGAGCTGTTAATGCTGCATCATCTGCGAATGGCATGTCTCTGATAAGAACCTTCTGGATCTTTGTCTTTGCCCTCAGTCTGGATAAGCTGTAAAGTTTTCCATCTGACCTGGTATGAAAATAGATTCTGTCAGTTGATGTTCTGAATGCCTACTTAATCATGGCTGCAAAGTAAATGCCACAGAGGGTGGAGGCAAGCACACACCCCTGCTTGACTCTGTTCTTCATGTCAAATGGAGTTAATGACAACCCATTGAACTGGATGACTCCCTTTATACCTGTGTGGAATGACTGGATCATCTTCAGAATCTTTGGTGGACATCCAATCCTTGCAAGGACAAATTCAAAGGCCTTTGTTAGGTCTATGAAAGCCATGTAGACTGGTTGCTTTCTGTGCTCTACATTTCCCCTGAAGCTGTTGTAAAGAGAGGATCATGTCAACCATAAAGCATTCTGACCTGAAGCCACACTGTGATTCTGGGTATCCTCTGTCAGCCAACTTTTTGAATCTGTTAAGGACCACTTGGGTGAATACTTTCCCGACAATGCTCAGCAAGAAGATACCCTGGTAGTTATTACAATTGCTGCAATCACCTTTGATCTTATCCAGGGTGACAATGTTACAGTTTTTCATGTCCCGAGGAACTTTCCCCTCCTCCCAGCACTGATGGAGAAGTACAGTGAGATGTTTGAGGAGTGGTACTTTCGCACTTTTGATGACTTCTGCTGGGATTCCATCCAGCCCTGGTACTTCTCCTGTAGGCAGGCTGTCAACAGCTTTACTGAGTTCCACCAGGCTAGGCATCTTGTCTAGCTCCTCCATCAGAGGCAAGTGCTCCATGGGTTTCCAATGTTGTATCTGAGATGGTGCTGTCATTGCCATAGATTTTGGAGTAATGCTCCACTCACCTCTCCATTTGCTTACTCTTGTCTGTGATAGTTTAACTGCTAGCTGATTTGAGTGGAGCTGTCTTGGTGTGTGTTGGTCAACAGCCTTCTTTATTCCATCATAGACAACCCTGATGTTTCCTGCAATCAGCTCCCAACTGAATACTTTCAGAGAGTTATAACCAATAATTGTTGGCACATCTTTTGTCTGTACACTGCACTTTACTCCTAGCTGCTCTGAGAGCTTGCAGTGTTGACTGTGTTGGCTGTCACTTGTATTCCAGCAATGTGGCAAGCTTTTCCTTAATCACAGTGTTGATTTTAGTGGCATTTGCCTTGAACCAGTCCTGTGTCTAGCTCTGCTTCCTGCCAAAGACAGAGAATGCTGTCATGGATCATGTCTTTGAGGTGATCCTATATCTGCTTTGTGTCTTCCTCAGGGGGCTTCACTTACAAGGCATCTTCCAGGCTCCTGGTGTCTCCACTTTTTCGGGATTATTTGTCTTGGTGATGTTGATACATGGCTTTCCTGACAGTTTAGCATGATGAAACTTTTTGGGCTGAATCCTGATCTTGCAGCATATCTGTGAGTGTTCTGTCTTACAATCAGCACTCTGGTAGGAATGAGTCATGAGGACATTTCTCAGTTGACAGCACTACATAAGAATCAGGTCCAGCTGATGCCAGCATTTAGAGTGAGGATGTCACCACGATACTTTGTGCTGTGGTTTTGCTTAAAAAAAAAAAGGTGTTGGTGATGGCTCATACAATGTGCATAACTCTAGTAACTGTTACTCATTCTCATTCATGCTACCAATTCCAAATTGTCCCAGGCAATGAAGCCAGGATACATGATTGGCATGGACTTGTGCATTGAAGTCACTGAGTAGAAACAGGCTTTTGGTGGTTGGGATTTTCCAGATGACTGCCTGTAGTTGGTCATAGAACTTATATTTTGCTTCTTGGGTGGAGGTGAGGGTTGTGGGCATAGATGCTGATGAGGTTGACAGGCCTGTCTGTTGTGTGGAAACATAGGGTGAGAATCCTCTCTGTCCCTCCCTCAACAGGCTGTATCATGTTCAACAGTGAGTTCTTCACTGCAAATACAATGCCATACTCTCTGGTCTCGTCTTCAGCTTTTCCACTCCAGAAGAATGTGAAATCCTTTTCTGGAAGGGAGCTAGTTTCAGCAAGGCAAGTGTCTTGTTGTTCTATGAAAAAAAAGGGCAGCACGGTAGTGTAGTAGTTAGCACGGTCGCCTCACAGCAAGAAGGTTCCAGGTTTGAACCCAGCAGCCAGCAAGGGCCTTTCTGTGTGGAGTTTGCATGTTCTCCCTGTGTCTACATAGGTTTCCTCTGGGTGCTCTGGTTTCCCCCACAGTCCAAAGACATGCAGTTAGGTTAACGTAGGGCAGCCTTGGGCTGAAGTTCCCTTGAGTAAGGTACCTAACCCCTGATTGCTCCCCGGGCACTCTAGTGTGGCTGCCCACTGTTCTGGGTGTGTGTGTTCACAGCTTTCGATGGGTTAAATGCAGAGGATGAATGTCACTGTGCTTGAAGTGTGAATGTGACAAATAAAGGTTTCTTCTTCTTGTAATGCTGCACTTGCAGTCTCAGCAGTTCGTTGTTGATCACCACCATTTTTCATGCATTGCTAATGTCCTGTAGGTCTGCTGTTAGACCAGTTGTCAAGGTCCTAACATGCCAGCATCCAACTTTTAGTGCTGGCCTGTTTCTTTTCTTGTCTGGTGCTCAGGTTTTACAGTCCACTTGTCAGGCTTTTCACAGCCCTAAGCCCTATGCACCCAGTAAGGCAAACAAACTGTGGCAGGATAACACCTTACTGACTGGGGCTGCCCAGTTTAAAGCAGGTGGTATCTATTCAGTGAGGCACAATGGCCTCTCCCACTTTCAGAAATGACCCCGGTGCCTCACTCTATGCCAATGTAGTGCTGAGATTTATAACCATTAACTGTCACTTCTCATGTTATGTCACTGCTTCACAGCAGTGCTGGAGTATCCTGTCCAGGGCACAGGCTTGGGCAAGATGATATGGGAGACAAGCTGTTGCCCATGCATCAGGTCTTCCCTCTCCATGTTGCTGATGTAGTCCAAGGAAAAGGCAAAGAGCCCATGCAGCTTGGTTGTAAATGCTGTTGTAGGGGTTGCCAGAATGATGTTGAAAGCAATGAGGAACTGCCTTTGAGACTCCATCTCCAGATTTCTCTTTGAGGTTTACTCCTGAAGCCTTTCCCAAGATAGGGTATAGCCACAAGGCATTGGAGTTTTGAAATCAGGGCTTTCCTTCCCTTAGGTGAACTACCAACCAAGGTTAACAAGTCTCACCTACCCACACTTCAGGGCACCAGGTGGTCATTAAAAATACAACTACCAATTTGGATAAAGATGAAGAATCCTAAGTTTCAGATCAATCAGACTTACTGTTCCTGAGAAACTGCTTTCTGACCCTAAGACCTGCCCCCTATTGATGACCACATCCCAAACTGGGCAGACCTCAGGACTTTTGAAATTGTTTGTAAATTTTCATTCAATTGCATTCAAAGAATCATAAGTTATAGCTGTTTGAATGAATTAAACTCTGCCTCATACAATAAGTTTTTAAAATGCATGGAGGGAGAAACTCCCTGAGCCATTTGATACCAAATTTTTGAAGATGGGACACAAATTCTAGGACTATTTCCCCAAAAAATAGGTTTTGCATATTAAGCAAATGATCAAAAAAATTGAGTCAACAGAGCTAAACTAAATCACAGAGTTGAGTGCCTTCCGAAAGCTTATTAGCCAATGGTGGCCATGTTTTTTAAGTAACTGGGTCATAATCAAACATCTACTTGCAGATTAGCATTGAGATGCAGTCTACCACATTTCAGCTTGAGCAGATGTATAGTTCTTGAGAAAGACTTATCTGACCTTTGTGCAACCCCTTATGCATGACCATTCCCCCAAATTTTGTATATGAACTCAGAATCTTGTCATGTATGTATATTTCATGTATTGTGCAAATCCCTGAACAATACATGAAACATAGCTGTTTGAGTAAGTTAGGCTCTTACTCATTAGAATTGATTTATGTGGTGGCCATATTGTTTACAAATATCAACATATTTTTAATAATTTTTGAGGGTAAAACTCTGCTTAGTAGTTTAATACCAAAATTGTAAAGATTTGATAAAAATCCTAGGACTAGGACACACAAGAAGTTTTAACAGTGTGAAGTGAGTGGTTTGGGTGTAATGTGCCCTTTAGAGTGATGTAACGATTGTATTGCCTGCTGGGAAGGCAAGTCAGCTAAAGAGTCAGAGTCCATGAGTCAAGTGTGTTTTGAGACAAACCAATATTACAGTGATATAACATGGTGTCAGAAGTGCTCCACAGCGAGTAACTCCAAGAAAGGAGACTGTTACTCGACTGGTGAACTCATGGAGTGGACATCCATCTTTCAGCTGTTTGCCAGTAGGAGGCTAGGCTACCAAGCTAATTGCCATTAGCGCAGTTTTCACTCAGCACTATGGAGACGATTCAAGTGACTCCGCCGCCGAAGTTCGACTTCACAAAGCCAGAAGTGTGGCCAAGGTGGATTCACTGCTTTGAGAGGTATAGGATTGCCTCAGGGCTAGAATTAAAGCTGGAAGAAAATCAAGTTAACACACTGATTTATACCATGGGTGACGAGGCTGAGGATGTATTGACAGTGCTGAACCTGACTGAGCGGGAGGCTGGTGTGTACGAAACCCTGAAAAACAAGCTGGATGAACATTTTGTGGTGAGAAGAAATGTGATTTTTGAACATGCAAAATTCAATCAAAGGCAGCAAGAGGTGGGAGAAACTGCAGACTGTTTCATCACAGCCTTACACAGCTTAGCAGAGCATTGTGGCTATGGGGCATTGCATAGTGAAATGATAAGAGACAGACTTGTTGTCAAAATAAGGGATAAAAGACTCTCAGCTACAGCTGGACCCGGAGCTGACCTTGGATAAAGCGGTCACAAGGATCCGCCAGAGTGAACTTGTTAAGAAACAGCAAGATTTGCTCAAAAATAACTTCAAGTGTGACAGCAATCCGTGCAATGTAGACAGTGTCAAGGCTCAAGGAAAACAATTCAGACCTGCAAAACAGCAGGGAGAAAAATGGACAAAATGGAAAAATACAAAAGTGGACAAAGGGACTCGACAATGCAACAGATGTGGAAAAACACCCTCACACAGCAAACTCCAGTGCCCGGCCAGCGAGGTAACCTGCAATAAGTGCAAAAAGAAGGGGCACTATGCCAGGGTATGCAGGTCAGGGATTGTGGGAGAAATTCAGGTTGCAGGTGAGGAGGAGGGGTATGTAGCATTTTTGGGGTCAGTAACAGCAGCAGATCAGACAGATGAAGCATGGGTGACTACAGTGAGAGTGAACAACCTCAACTGTGAATTTAAAATAGACTCGGGGGCAGACGTTACAGTATTGCCAGAAAGTGAGTATCAAGCCATAGCTGAGAGACCAAAATTGCTGCCCACCCCAATTAAACTATTTGGTGCAGGCATGATTCCTCTTAAAGTCAGAGGAAAATTTACAGCTAGACTGAACACAGACAGCAAAGAGATAGTGCACTCAGTGTATGTAGTTGCAGATCTACAAATGGATCTACTTAGCCATCAGGCTAAGAGTGTAGTTACTCTTGGACTGATAGCAAGAGTAGAGACAATGTCCTTGAGCTCCGTAGAAGCAGTGAAACAGCAGTTCCCTAAACTCTTCAGTGGACTAGGTAGAATGGAGGGAGAGTACAAAATAGAGCTAAAAACAGATGCTAAGCCATTCGCTCTGTTAACTCCTCGCCGGGTTCCACTGCCACTTCTACCAAAAGTCAAGAGAGAACTTGCCCGCATGGAAGAGCTTGGAGTAATATCCAAAGTAGAGCAGCCCACAGATTGGTGTGCAGGGATGGTCCCGGTACCAAAGCCAGATGACACAGAGGTTCGCATCTGTGTGGACTTAACAAAATTGAACAACTCTGTCAAAAGAGAAAGACATCTACTCCCTTCAGTGGAACACTCCCTGGGACAACTAGAGGGTGCCAAAATATTCTCAAAGCTCGACGCAAACTCAGGATTTTGGCAAATCCCCCTGTCAAAGGAATCTGCTCTGCTCACCACATTCATGACTCCTTATGGGAGGTACTGCTTCAACAGACTTTGCTTCGGTATCTCCTCAGCTCCCGAACACTTCCAAAGATGGATGTCACAGCTGCTGGAGGGCCTAGATGGTGTAGTCTGCCAGATGGATGACATCTTGGTCCATGCAGAGACACAGACTCAGCATGACACACAGCTGCTTGTGGTACTGAAATGGCTGGAACGGGCAGGTGTGATGCTGAAAAGCAGAAAATGTGAGTTTGCCAAGACCTCTATCAAGTTTCTGGGGCAGATAATTGATGGGACCAGAGTAAAAGCAGACCCAGACAAGGTGAAAGCAGTCACCAACATGGAGGAGCCCACAGATGTGAGTGGGGTGAGAAGGTTCCTGGGAATGGTCAACCATTTAGGTAAATACCTTCCAAACCTTGCAGAAAAGACACAGCCGCTTAGAGAACTGCTAAAGACATCTAACATGTGGGCCTGGGGAGGCCCTCAGCAAGCAGCATTTGAGAGCATCAAACAGGAGTTGAGTCGACCACTAGGTATGGCACTGTACAGTACGAGAGCACAGACCACAGTCTCAGCGGATGCATCGTCTCATGGACTGGGAGCGGTGTTACTCCAGAGACAGGAGGATGGGACAATGAAACCAGTGGCATACACCTCAAGAGCACTTACTGATACAGATCAAAGATATGCTCAGATCAAAAAGGAGGCTCTAGCCATCACCTGGGCCTGTGAGCGCTTCTCAGACTTCTTGATCGGCATTGAGTTTCACATTGAAACTGATCACAAGCCCCTAGTTCCGCTTTTGGGCTCAAAGAATCTGGATGATTCTTGTACCCAAGGGTACAGAGACTGAAAATGCAACTGATGAGGTACACCTACACAATTCCACATGTCCCAGGCAAAAACATAGCGACTGCTGATGTGCTATCAAGAGCACCAGAGAAAACTGCCGGTGACAGAAATCTGGAGACAGAGATCAATCTGTATGCACATCAGGTGATGTCAAGTCTTCCTGCCACAGAAATGAGACTGCAACAAAATCAAGGACCATCAAGACAGGGACGATATCCTAAAACAAGTGAAACAATACTGTATCAGCGGATGGCCAGACAAAAGGCGCATAGAAGGGCCGTGTTATCCTTACCATCAGCATGCTGGAGATCTTACAGTTGAAAATGACCTACTGCTGAAAGGTACATGTCTGGTTATCCCAAAATCACTACAGAAAGACATTTTGCACAGATTACACACAGGTCACCAGGGAATAGCAAAATGCAGAGAGCATGCAAAGCAGTCTGTGTGGTGGCCTGGGCTGAGCACACAACTTCTTCAGATGGTCGAGGAGTGTGAGACATGTGTAAAAGAAAGACTGAATAATAGAGAAACACTCATGCCAACAGAGTTTCCAGCTAGACCTTGGAAATTGGTTGGTGCAGATTTATTCGACTGGAATAACAGCCAGTATCTGATTGTAATCGATTACTTCTCAAGATCCATTGAAGTCGCCAAACTGAGAGTCACCACAGCAGCTGTGGTAATTGAACAATTCAAGTCAATATTTGCACGGCATGGCATACCTGCTGAGGTCAGGACGGATAATGGGCCTCAGTTTTCCGCCGCCATGTTTCACCATTTCACCTCTGAGTGGGGTTTTGTTCATACCACTTCCAGCCCCAGGTACCCTCAGAGCAACGGTGAGGCCGAGCGAGCGGTCAGAACAGTGAAGAGCCTCATGCAAAAGAGTAAGGACCCATATCTGGCTCTCATGGCATATCGGGCTACACCGTTGAGCAATGGACATAGTCCCTCAGAGCTACTGATGGGAAGGAAACTCCATACCACTGTGCCTGTCCTCCCCTCTTGTCTCGAGCCTAGCTGGACAGATGTCACAAAACTGAGGGAGAGAGAACAGAGTGAGAGAGAAAAACAGTGGAAGAGGTTCAATGCCAGACACAGAGCTCATGACCTGGGTGTATTGAATCTGGGAGACCATGTCTGGGTGAGAGATATAAAGGAGAAATGGACAGTGACATCGAGAGCAGAAACACCACGGTCATACTTAGTCGAGACCCCCAGAGGGACCATTCGTCGCAACCGTGGCCATCTTGTCACCTTACCAGAAGAAGGAGCTGAACGGGTGGACTCACAAAACACTATCCTACCAGAGGACACTATACAAACCGATGTTCCAGTTCCACAAGCTTCTACACCTTCAAAAAGATATCCCACTATAGAGAGGCACCTCCCGGGTTACCTTAAAGACTATGAAATGAAATAGATAGAAGGTGCTCGGGTGTCTGAGTGAACAGCATGGGGCAGAATAAATCCCCTCACTCAGCGGAAGGAATGGGCAGTCTACCCCACCTTCCTAGTTAAAAAGTTAAATAAATAAATGGAAGAGAGAAGAATTCAACCACACAAAAATTAATTGTTAAATAAATAAATAATTGTGGAAAGGAAGAGTTCAAGCAAACAGAAGTTAAATGTTAAGTAAAATGTTTGGAGAAATAGAGCAATAACTGGTTTGATTTTAGTGCAGATAGAAAAAGTTTGAGTTACAGACTGTAATAATTTTTGAGACTGGATGTATAGAATAAGAGACATAATCGTTACAGTTGTGTTGAAATACAAGTTACACTGCAATGACATTAACAATCATATTGGTAATGTACTTAGAAAGGGGGATGTGCAGTGAGTGGTTTGAGGGTAATGTGCCCTTTAAAGTGACGTAACGATTGTATTGCCTGCTGGGAAGTTAATAAAGAAACACGCCAGTCAGTTAAAGAGTCCAAGTCCATGAGCCAAGTGTGTTTTGAGACAAACCAACATTACAAGAACAGTATGGAATCTACTGACAACAATAATGAACGAGTCAGAGAAAAGACGGCATGGCAGTCTTATTCGAGGGAGGAGCCACCTTGAGTATCACAGAAAGTCTATCAGCTCAGAGACGATGCTCACCTTGAGAGATATCAAAGCCGAGGTATCACACTGAAGGCTGACAAAACTGCAGCTTGGACTGTGAGGCTTTAAAGCCACATCTAGCCAGGTGCACGAGAAGAGCCAGAGAGCCTTGTTCACACTTGGACTCATCCTCAGCTGATAGCAGAATGTCATCCACATGTTGGAGCAATGTGCAGTCATCAGGGAGGGTCAGACAGTTCAGTGAGTCTCGAACAACAACACAGAAGACTGTGGGGAAGTCGATGAACCCTTAAGGTAAGCGGGTCCACGTATATTGCTGCTGCTTAAAAGTAAAGGCAAATATAGGTTGAGTCTCAACACTCACGGGAACAGTGAAAAAAATGCACCACAAAGATCAATGACAGTAAAGTGGGTATGTTGATTAGGAATAGATAATAAAATAAAAGCTACATCTGGTATAGGGGGCTGACAGGAATAACCAATTGAATAATGTGTCTCAAGTCCTGAGTAAATCTCTAGGCCCTATTTGATTTCTTTACTGGGTTAACTGGAATATTATACAGAGAAGAACAAGGGACCAAAAAACCTTGTGATAATAATGACAAAATCACAGGTTCAATGCCCTTCTCATTTTCAGGGGACAGTGCATATTGTTTACAGTACACAGGGACAGATATTTTCAAACTGGCAGTGTATGGGGGTAGCTGTACTGTATGTGTCCAACCTCATTGGACTATGATGCCCAGAGAGTTTGAGACACCTGATTCAAAATCTGAGGAACAGAGACCAGCACTTGTGTCTTCCCTCAAGTCAGACTCCAAGAAAACAGCAAAAGCAAAAGATAGGTTATCTGGTGTGCACAGAAGAGTATGGCTTTGTTCAAAAGAAATACAACAATTGAGTTTAGTCAAAATATCACAGCCTAATAGATTAAAAGGGGAGCTAGGAATGACAACAAAGCAATGCATGAAACACAGTTTAGGATCATCTGGTGTGGTCACAAGTAGGAGAAAAGTCTTGAGGCATCTAACAAGAACCCCATTTATTCCCATAGAGTTAATAATGGCCCCTGATACTGGCCCATTGTAAGATTTCTCACTAAAAGATGATCTTGTGGCACCCATGTCCACCATAAAGGGATAAGTGTTGCCATCTACATAAAGATCAATGATGGGCAATGTGCTGGAGTCAGTGGCAAGAATCAAGGACAACATATTGGGGTTAGTATCACCCTGCAGGCAGCCCTGTGTAAACTTCCAAGCAGTGGGATTCGGGGGTGGGGGGTGGGGGTGGGGGGCATCTGAGTTTGATGTCTGTGGAGCAAGATCAGGCAGACTACAATGATCAAAGCGAGTGTTACCTTTTCCCATGTCACATGCCTATTTCTGACATTCACATTCCCAGTGACCAACTCTGCCACAATAGTGGCATTGGCCAGGCTTAAGGTCGAACTTCCAGTCACCTGGGCATGGTGTCCGTATTGTGGTATCGACTGTTGATTTACACTCACCTGTCAGAGATTTGGGCTTAATCACAGAGTCACAGGCACCTGCGGAATCCAAGTCTCGAGTTTGATGACCCACTTCCTCAATGCTCATGTCATTTAGCGTACATATGGTAGAAACTCTCAAAATGCAAGTGTTTTCAGGAAGCTGATTATTCAGAAAAGTTGTTATGAAAAGTAGCATGAAATGCCTACCATCCGCAGGATCAGAGGGCAGCCTTGCATGCTTGTCCCACGCAGTTTTAAAGTGTGTAAAAAAGGCAGTGTAGGATTTATTCTGGTCTTGTTTAACACCTGTTACTTGAAAGAAATCAGAAGCAGATTGAAATGTATTCTTCAGAAACCTGGCTAACTTTTCAAACATACTCATAATGTGTTTTGCATCAGACCGTGCAAAATAGTACTCCCAACTGTCCTCTGACTCCTGTGTAGGTTTGAAAGGCAAGGCATGGTAATCACTTAAAGCTCTCACCTCCTCCTGTAGCATAACATCAGTGATCTTTGGTCCCAAAATGCGTGTGAGAGTACAGTGATAATCAGGAACAGTGAGCTGAGCATAACGAGCGTGAGAGTGCAATGAATCACAAAAGGCATGTACATCTTGAGGGCTTGGAAGTGCTTGAAAAATAGCATGAATGTTTAATAGTTGGGAAGGTGAAATGTGGTAATCCTCTTCTAGAACCACAAAAGAGAAACCTGGATTTGGTCATGTATTGTGTGGCTGTATTGGTTTGCAACATTTCTGGTAAGCATTAGGTTTATCTTAAGAGTAATACATCACATCTTGCATGGAACAGACAGGTACAATATTTGCATTTTTTTCAATGGGGAGAGTCGGTTCAGAGGCAGGGTGAACAGACACTGCAGCCAGAGAGCTCACTGCTTCCGCATGTGTGTTGGCAGAGCTGGAGCCTTTCCACATGCATTTACAGATGATCCAGGGGCAGACAAGCACATAACCAATGCAGATTTGATCAATTTCACATCTTTTTTCTGTTAATTTTACCAGCCTTTTTTCTGTGAGCATGGGCACTGTCTCAGTTATGTTTCTGATGATGTCAAGCATTCAAACTAAACTTCATGTAGTCAAAATCCCAGCTGGGATCTCCCAGCTTATCATATACCATTAAACCAGCATTTAACAAATGGTTCTCATCAAAAGTACCATCTCTATGGTAAAGTTTTCATTGTGGTTGAGCCTCTGTCCATCTGGCCAAATTATCAATGCAACATTGCACAAACTAGCCAAAGCCATTATCACACATGAATTGATTTGGAGTCCTTAGACTGACTATTTCCACCCATTTTGACACACACAAAACACACATGAGGAGAGTTTCCGAGGCAGAGTAAGGTAAAATTTCAACAAATAATAGTCTTGGGAAATAATTTTCAGATTAGAGTGTATAGCCAGTAGCTTGAAGGTGAAGGACACTAACAGACTCAATAAGATCATCAGGAAGGCCGGCCATGTTGTAGGCATGGAACTGGACTCTCTGACAGTGGTGTTGGAGAAGAATGTTAAGTTGAAGAATGTGCAAAGGACTTTAGGCACTGGATGCTTAGTAAGTTCCTCCTACTTACTTCTGACATGACAGACATACTAGGAGCAGTAAAAGATCTTGGTGTGATTGACTCTAGCCTCTCATTTGAAGCTCATGTAGATAACATTAGCAGGATAGCCTTTTTCATCTCAGAAATAGTTTGGATTATTATAAGGCCTGGCCATCTAAATGTTCCAGTAGGTGCATAAATAAGCTTCAGTTAGTCCAGAATGCAGTAGCAAGGGTCTGTAGTTGAACCAGAAGATTTGAATTGAACCATATCACCCCTATCTTATCCATGCTGCACTGGCCCCCAGTAAAAATTTGCATTGATTATAAAATGTATATACTACTGTTGACCTTTTAAGAGCAAATGGGGGCCAACATAGTCACTGGATGCTGGTATGGGTGAGCTCCACACTGGATCTAAAACATCCACTGAGTGGTGCAGACCTCAAGTCCTACTTAGACCTCCTCATGGTGCCACATGGATTAAAACTGATAGGAGAGGACAACTGCGGGTACCTGGTGCAATATAACCAGGTCACTACAGGCAGATGGGGCTCGTCAGCCATGGTAGGCAACCTGTCTAGGAGAAGGACACTCCAATATAAAACCTACGACCTGAGGACCTCGCTGTCACCGTCCCAGCTTCCTAGGCCATGGCAGATGAACCCTGGGTGTAAAGGGTGGGGCCAGTTCTGCACATACTGTACTTCACCTACAAAACTCCATTGCGCAGGCCGAAGGATGCGTCCACGACCACCAGCTCTTACAAGACCTGTAGTGATGGGAAAGGGGTGAAAATGGAAGGTGGAAGATGACACTGAAAGCTACAATCCCAGTCCTGCATACAGGCGGTTCAGGACAGTGGTTGCCTGATGTTGACCCAGAGATGACAACTTCACTCAGCAGCACCCTGAATGACCAAGCAGTGGTGATTCTCTGCTGTGAGAGCTGACAGAGACACTAAAGCATGCAGGAAAAGCAAAGGTGAGGGACTCAATCTATGTAAACAATTGCTGGTGTAACCCAGGACATATCTCCGTAAAGACAGTCTTATTTTGCCCGGACTTGGAGCTGCTAGCCATTAGCCTGCAGCCATATTATCTGCCAAGGGAGTTCAGTCATGTGATCACCATCTGTGTTTACATCCCTCCGAGGGCAGACACAGCCATTGCATGTGAGAGGATTCACTCTGTCACAGCAAGGCTGCAGACACAGCACCCTGAGGCATTTATCATCATTTCTGGGG
>JAODXR010000021.1:22661077-22673312 GCA_028877395.1 Cathorops festae
CGTGGGTTTCCTCCGGGTGCTCCGGTTTCCCCCACAGTCCAAAGACATGCAGGTTAGGTTAACTGATGACTCTAAATCATCCTGTGTGAAGTATGCATGTTCCTGTGTGAAGTATGCATGTTCCTGTGTGAAGTATGCATGTTCTCCCTGTGTCTGTGATGGTTTCCTCCAGGTGCTCTAGTTACTCCAATTTCCCCCACAGTCCAAATATATGCAGGTGGCTAATTGGTGGCTCTAAATTGACCATAGGTGTGAATGTGAGTTTGAATGGTTGGTTGTGATGAGCTGGCAACTTGTCTAGGGTGTACCTTGCCTCTCTCCCATAGTCAACTGGGATAGGCTCCAGCTTGCCTGCAACCCTGCTCAGGATAAGCAGTTATAGATGATGGATGGATGGATGGATGGAATCCACGCATTGGCATTCTTTTCATGGTGCATGATCAGAGGGTAAAGGGCTGCTTCAGTAGTACCGGATGTTAAGAACTACCCACTTGATGGTCACACACTCCTTGATTGCATTGTACTTGGTCTTGAAATACCCCTGAATGTAAAAATAATGTTTTTTACCATCTGATTAAACTGCTCTACCAGGCCAACTATTTGCAGACGATAAATACTGGTGTCAAGTCAATAATTCAGAAAGCTCATATCATGTCCTTGATATGGACATAGTGAACTAATAAGTCAGCATCTTGATCAGGATCCTGACCTGTGTTCCAGCTAGCTTTCCAAAAGGGCAGTGCGCCAGTGATTATCGCGGGGAATTTTTTGTGCATCTAGGGCCATTTTGCGCACATCACTATTGACAAAGTATCCATCATGCAAAATTAGCCATACTGGGCAACTATGCAAGGTAGATTACTTTTGTAAAATAAAATAAGCGAATCTGAAACTACTTAATTAACCAGTTTAATACAATGCTTCATGTCATGTCCACATATTTTCGCATTTGCTGCATCTCGAACTGTCACTCACATTATGCGCAAGCAGCACATATTTTAGAGTCATTTTTGGAATTTTTTGCCAGCATGCTTTTTGCCAGCATGCTGTCCCATTAACATATGACAGTCTAATGTTAGGTAATACTACTAATAATACTAATAGCATTACTTGATCATTAATCTTCATCCAGGATATTAATGTTAGATTAGATCTAGTCTAACATGTTAATCCTCTGGGGTCTGAGGGTATTTTCTGGCACTGTTATGATTTTGGCACGCTCTGATGTAAATTTCAACAAATCTAAGCAGTATGTTCAAGGGCATATGACTTTAGTATTCAGCACCAGTTCAGCTACAATAATATCTATGTTGTATGTATGTCATGATTATACTTTTTTAAACACAGATCAATTGTCATGCTCCCAGGTTCTTCCAACACTCTGGACCCCACTTCCCACAATTCCACTCACACACCTGACACTACCACATGCACTCCATTAGCCAACTCCCCTGAGTTCTAATTGTCATCACCTGCATTTTTTTGTTTATTTATACCCCTCTGTTTTTGTTATTTGTACAGTATTGCCTCCACATTTCCGTGAGCCTGATTGTGGTTCTGCGTATGACCCTTTTGCCTTCCGGTTTCTTCCTGTTTCACCTAGCCCTTGTGTTTATCTGCTCGTTTCTCTTGCTTCCCGGTTTCTCGATCTTCGCCTGTTTCTCACCTCCGATTTGCCTAGCCCTTCTGTTTGTCTTGCCTGTGTTTTCCTGATTTCCGGTTCTTGGACCATTGCCCATTTCATGCCCTCGATTTGTCTAGCCCTCATTACTTTGTTGGATTTCCCCGTATTGACCTGGCCTGGTTATTATTGTATATTGCCTTCTCTCACTGTGTCTATTAAAATCTTGAGTTTATTCTTAATCCGCGAACGTCTGGTTTGTCACAGCCACGTTACATAAATGAAGATGTTGTAAGAAGCAGTTTTAGAACTGTGGTAGAATGTGTGAAAAAAAACATTAACTTACCCATTGTGATGAACCACTTTGGTTATTTGAGATGATTCTATTTGGTCTTAAGAATGTGTCAAGCACAAACATTCTGCTCCATTGATTTGGACAATTAAATGGTCATCAAAAAAAATTGTCCTACTGTTTTGGGATAAAGAGTTGGGAAATAAATTGGGAGGTGTAATCACACTTCTCATTGAATAAGCAAAAAGGGCTGTTCACAAGTCAGCCCAGGTAAATGCCCCTCACCCCTACCATATAATAGAAAGTATTGAGAAAATGTAGCATATTCAGTAAAAAACAATAAGAAAAATAGTCACTAGCAGTGATAGAGTGTTCTCGCACTCATTAAATTGTGCCCATCACATTTTGTAATCAAAAAATGCAGTGTCAGCTGTTGTCTTTGTTAAATGCAGGTACAACAGATGTGTTCTTCCCTCAAAAACTCATGAATGCTGCATGAACTGCATGACAGCCAAGGCAATACATTTTGATATAAGGGGTGATCTGTAGCTCATGAGGCCACCCTATGCTGATTTACAATATCAACTTAAAAGATATCCTCGGACAAATGCTGGAGTAAAGTTCCATGTGTTTTCAGCTACTTTAAGCTCCTCAAAAAAATGCAGGAAAATTTGAAAGTCCCACATTCTATTTAACATTGGGCACCATAACATTCTCGTTTGAGGTATCCACTATTCCTTTGCAATTTATCCTCCCATGCATCTGAAGTTTATACCAACCAACTTTCATGGAAAACTGATCAACTGTTTAGGAGAAGTGTGAAAAAGTGTGCAAAAAATAGTGAAAAACAACACAAATTCCAAAATGGCCAACTTTCTGTTGAGCAGTGCTAATTCAAATGGGAAAATATGTCTGCTATAGTGAGGACAATGTTCCCTCCAAGTCTTATGAACAGGGAATGAGCTGTGCGGCAAACAAAGCAATACATTTTGAAATGGGGCGCTATGTAGCTCATGAGGCCAACCTATGCTAACTTGCAATATCATCTCAAAAGATATCCCAGAACAAATGTCAGAGGAAGTTCCATGCATTTTTAGCCATCATAAGCCCCTCAAAATAGCACAGGAAAATTTCAATAATCCACATTCCACGCAACATTGGCTGCCATCATGTCCTCATTTGAGCTATCCACTATTCCTTCACAATTTATCATCCCATATGTTGAAAGTTGGTAGGAATAAACTTCAAAGAAAAAAACTGAAAAATTGGCTAGGAGAAGCATGAAAGAGTATGTAAAAAACAGCTTAAAACATCACAAATTCCAAAATGGCCAAAATCCTATTGGGTGGAGCTAATGCAAACCAAAGGTAAATATGTTTGCCTTAGTGAGGACAATGTCAAACTCAAAACTCATGAACATTGAACAAGTTGTGCGGCAATCAAAACAAAAAGATTTGAAACGGGGGCACTATGTAGCTGATGAAGCCAAACTATGCTAATTTACAATATAATCTCAAATGATATCCCAGGGCAGCACGGTGGTGTAGTGGTTAGCGCTGTTGCCTCACAGAAACCAAGGAAGGCAGCCAAGGAAGTTACCAGTTCTAATGTTTTATCATGCCATTGGACTCCAATTTCTGCAGCTGAGAGGGTGGGGTTGCTCCAGTGCAACAGCTGCTCCATCTCAATCTCTTTTCATGCACAAGTTTTGTGCAGCATCTTCACTTCTCACTGCACATGCAATATTCTTTCTCTCTGTGCATCTTCAAGTCCTGTGGTGATGGGGAAGGGGCAAAGCAACAGGGAAAGGTAATTACCTGCCCTACAATTAACTGCTCAGCATGCCACGGCTGGCAGTTAACTTTTTTTTTTTTTCAGTTGAAAACAGAAAAAGAAAACTTCATTGCAGATGGAAGATAGATAGATAGATAGATAGATAGATAGATAGATAGATAGATAGATAGATAGATACTTAATAATAATCAGTTCAATTTTTATAGCACCTTCCTCACACTCAAGGTCGCTTTACAATTAGGGGGAAAAAAAGGAGTCCACCAAAAGAGTCAGGATGTAATTCCAATGGCATCACTACCAGTCCCCCCAGGTGCATGAAGATAAATCCCACGCTGCCTTCACAGCCACCACAACACTGCTGGGCAAAATTGCTCAGAACACTGTGCCATGGAGCCACAAAGCGAGCATAGAAGCACCACTACACAGAGCGCTGGTATATGCAAACCACTTGCACAGCCAATGTGACTCCACTGGGCAACTTCACTCAGAACACCCTGCAGAGCGCTGAACAACCCTGATGCTAAAAGAGTAATGACTTCACTGCAGTCCATATTGAGGAGCACAGGCATCACCCACAGCAGACTAAGACCTGAAGGGAACCAATGGCCAAAAGCAGGTCTGGAGCTATGCCACACCTGGCAGACAAAACATTCAAAGTAAGTACAAACATCAAACTATACAAACACAAAAAAAGAACAAACAAAATGGAAAAAAAACAAGCAAACTGAAAAGTTCTGATGAGAAGTGGCAGCCAAAATGCACATGGCATACTTGCAACTGGAAACAGCTTATTTTATTCATCCTGAAAGAAGTTAAGGCATTCAGTAGCTTGTCACACACACACATGCAAAGAAAGCAAAAACAAAAAACAACTGCACAGAAGACATTTTTTAGATCACAGATTCTTGGCAGTATGCTTAGTGGAAGTGGTTCGGTCGGATGCTATGGTAGAATAGAATGTAAACAGCAATGGAATACAATAATGTGTACGGCAATAGAAAATAACTATAAATCCTTAAAAAAAGGTTGTACATAGGGGCTAATATAGCCACTAAAAGAAAAAAAGACAGTCTGGGTGTAGGCTGGCATGATCTGGTGGGGACAGAGTGAGGCCAATTCATGCCCAAAAGTCTAATTCACCCCTCTCTTTCTGTGCTGAGTTGAACAGCTGGATGGCCCTGGGGACAAAGGACATCCTGAACCTGTCTTTTAAGCATGACAGTGACAGAAGTCTGCTACCTAAACATTTTCCTCTGTCTGGTGAATGTACTGTAAAGGGGGTGGCATTCATTGCCCATTATTGATAGCAGCTTGTTCAAGTTCCTCTTCTCTGCCACTGATGTCTGGGGCTCCAGCTCAATGCCAACAACAGAACCCGCTTTCCTCACCAGCCTGTCCAGTCGCCCAGTGTCTCTCTTCCTAGTGCTGCCTCCCCAGCACACCACAGTATAAAACAGGACACTGGCCAAGACAGACTGGTAAAACATCAGGAGTTTGCTGCAGATATTAAAGGACCCCAAACTCATCAGGAAATAGAGCTGGCTCTGCCCCTTCCTGTAGAGTGCATCGGTGTTTGCTGACCAGTCCAGTTTATTGTCCAGATGCAGCCTCAGGTACAGTGCCTTGTAAAATTATTCATCCCCTTGATGTGTATCCTGTTTTGTTGTATTACAAGCTGGAATTAAAATGGATTTTTTTTGGTGGGGGGGGTTAGCACCATTTGATTTACACAACATGCCTACCACTTTAAAGGTGCACATTTGTTTTTTTTAATTGTGGCACAAACAATAATTAAGATGGAAAAAAAAAAACAGAAATCTGGAGTGTGCATAAGTACCCCCCCAAGTCAATATTTTATAGAGTCACTTTTTGCCACAATTATAGCTGCAAGTCTCTTGGGGTATGTGTCAATTAACTTAGCTCATCCAGTCACTGTGATTTTTGCCTATTCTTCAAGGGAAAACTGCTCCAATTCCTTCAAGTTAGATGGGTTATGTTGGTGTACAGCAATCTTCAAATTATACCATGGATTCTCAATTAGACTGAGGTCTGGGCTTTGACGAGGCCATTCCAAGACATTTAAATATTTTCCCTTTAAATCACTCCAGTGTAGCTTTAGCAGTATGTTTAAGGTCATTGTCTCACTAGACCGTAAACCTTCGTCCCAGTCTCAAACCTCTGCCTGACTCAAACAGGTTTTCCTCCAGAATTGCCCTGTATTTAGTGCCATCCATTTTTCCTTCAGTCCTGACCAGCTTTCCTGTCCCTGCGGATGAAAAGCATTCCCACAGCATGATGCTGCCACCACCATGCTTCATTGAGAATAGATGGCGTTCTCAGGACGTTGGGTTTGAGCCACACATGGCATTTACCATTATGGACAAAAAGTTCAATTTTTGTCATTTGACCAGAGAATCATCTTCCATGTGTTTGGGGACTCTGCAACATACTGTTGGGCAAACTCCAAACGTGATTTTTTAAGACTTTTTTCCCGGCCACTTTTCCTTAAAGCCCCACTCTGTGGAGTGTATGGAGACTGTGGGCCTCCAGCATGATTTTCCCTACTGTCTTTGTTTTGGCTGTCAGGCATCAGAGGTCAAAGAGTGACCCATCAGTTCTATACCTCAAGTACATGCCATCTTTGATGTCTCTCACAGGATGATTTAAGACACAGGTAAAGAAGAGATTGAATAGCACCAGGGCCAGAACACACCCCTGTTTTATGCCATTTGTGATTTCAAATGAGGCCAGATACCTCTCCACCAGAAAGTACTAGGCCCGTTATGTCATCGTGAAACAAGTGAATCAGTTTGACAAACTTTGGCAGCCAAATTTTTCAAGTATTGTCCAGAGCGCCTCCCTGTTGACAGTATCAAAACCAGGTCAGTCAAAAGTCAGGTCAATGAAGACTACATATAAGTCCAGGTTCTTTTTCTTGCACCTGATGGACTGTGAAAATCATGTCAACAATGCTGCAGCTTGGACAGAAGCCACACTGTCCATCTGGTAGATTTTCTTCTGAAATAGTTGAGATCAGGCAGTTGAAGATGATGCACACAGGATCTTTCCAGCAATAGACAAAAGTGAAATGCCATGGTAGTTGCCAGTCTGATTTGCTACCCTTGTTTTTGAAAAGGGAGATGATCGTGGTGTTTCTGAACGCCTTCTCATATGTTGTTGAAGGTTTCTAGGGCCACTTGTCCTATTGCTTTGTATATATTGGCAGGGATGCCATCCATCCCAGGAGCTTTTCCTGAATTAGTCTGGCTGATTGCTTTCTTGACCTGCTGTAAGGTTGGAGAAAGGTCAAATCTATGTATCATGGGTCTCTGCGGAATCTGGTCCAAGGCTTCTCTGCTGACAGTGGATGGTCTGTTGAGAAGTTCTCTTGCTAGAAAGGCTATTCTCCTCTCTGGTCTTGTGGAGGTTTGCTGGTCCATCATTGTATGGATGTTCCATGCATCAAAGATCATAATTTTCTTTTTTTGTAGGTTTCTTTGTTATTTGTTGATTTTCGACCACTATGTGGCTAAAGTTGCCAGCTGCAGCTAGCTAGCCATTTGGGGTAGGGACAAGCAATGTTTGAGACACCTTTTTTAGTCTCCTTCTTCCTGTGAGGGTGTGCAGCACTACTGTAAATAGGCTGCTCAGTCACCTGGGAGAACACCAAACTCCTCAGTCATCCCAGAGTCAGAGATAAGAGAGTGGCTATTGTCACCAGGCTGCTTTTATGCAGGGTTGAGACTACAACTCCCAGTGGTCACTTCCACCTGTTGCTTGCCCCTTCCCCATTGCTGCAAGGTTTTGAAGATCGCAAAGCAAGAAAGATGAGAGATTGCACATAGAAACTTGTGCGGGAAGTGATTATAGTGGGAAAATCGATGCACAGGGGCAGTCCCACACTCTCAGCCTAGGAAGTCAGGTTCTAGAGGTATGAAAGAGCTATCACAACCAGAGACTTCTTCAGCTGCAGTATATGACCATGAAGTGTCTTGCATGTGTATTTGAGATGTTGCTAATTAGTTATGTTTTGGTAAAGCTGCACTCCCTGTAGATCTTCAGGTTCCTTACCAGGGCAGCCAGCTCATCGCTTGTTAGCCAGCAAGTTCACATTCCACATCACAACCAATGGAATAGAGGCTTGTACCTCCACCGCTTCTCCAGACACCAAGCTCTTACCTTAGTGCCAGCTCTGCAGCCTCGGTACAGTAGTTCTGCCTCAGTTCCTCTGGTATAGGGTAAACACTGCTAGCATTTCTTCATAGTGCAAGCAGCTGATCTCTTGAATAAACAAGTTTTCTGCTGCTGTTCCGTTGAGGAGAAAAAGTCATATCCATAGGATAGAGTAAAACACTACACAAAATATGTAATCAAAGTTAAAAAAAAAAGTCAAAGAATGTGCAAAAAGCAATAAAACAAACGTGTGAGACAGAGCTACTGGAAAGGCTGCCACTCATGTCAGTGCCAACAGTGAACACCCTCATGGATATGCACTCTCTTGGATAGAGATTAAACAATGAGGCCACAAAGGAGAACAGCCCTCTAGCCAGGGAACTGGTCCATTACAAGATTGACATTGCTGCTCTCAGCGAGACTTGTTTTGCTGATGAAGGGTCAATCTATGAGCCTGAAGGTGGCTATATGTTCCTTTGGAAAGGGAAAGCTATAGATGAGGACAGGATACATGGAGTTGGAGTTGCCATCTGCAACAGTCTCCTTCAACAGCTTTCTGATCTCCCCACAGGAGTAAACGAACATTTGATAAAGCTGCTCTTTCCTCTCACACCCTCTCAGCATGTTGTCATCATAAGTGCCAATGCTCCAATGCTAACCAACAGTGAAGATGACAAGGAAGCATTATACAAGAACCTTCATGCCATGGTGAAAGACACCCCAGCGAGCAACAAACTCATATTACTCAGTGACTTTAACACTCGAGTGGGATGTGACTACAAGAGATGGGATGGTGTGCTGGGCAGCCACAGGCTTGAGAAGATGAATTCTTCTGCTGACCTTGGGTGCCAAGAACAACTTGACCATCACCAACACACACTTCAGAATGGCCAACAAATATAAAACGACATGGATACATCCTACATCCAAGCAATGGCATCTTGTAGACTATGTCATTGTTTGCAGAAGAGATGTGTACATGACATCCAGATTACCAAAGCCATGTGAGGAGCTGAATGTTTATCTGATTAAAGATTGGTCAGGTCTCTCCTGTGCATCCACTTTGCCCCAAGGCATGTGGCTCCAGTATTGGATTTGTCAGCCATACTCGGTCCCATTAATGACACAACAACTGACATCATGGATTGTCAACTAAAGAATGTATGATGCGACAATGTAGAGTTGGAGCAATATCTCTGCAGTTCTCTTCAGTTCTGTAAGTTTGCCAACCAGTAATCAGAATAAAAAGGATGGAACAAAGCTTGAGTGGCCATATGCAAGGCATGAAACATGTTAAGAGAATAAAAATCCAAATTGTAGTTTAGCAGAACCTTAATGGGGGAAACAACTTTATCTTAATATGGTTATTTGTTTGCCCCCAGTGGAGGTAATGAACACATCCCCAGGCAGGTAACAGTAGGAGGTCATAGGAGCAGGAACTATCTGGTGCTAGATAACTAACCTTGGCTAAACTAGTTGTATATTGCAGGCAACAGTTCAAGAAATATTGGGCTATTTTATGTACAGACACAGACTGATGAGTAAAGCAAGGACAGCTATTTTCATATTGGCATAACACAAGGATAGGATAAGTAACTACAGCAGTTGGGCAGCACAGTGGTGTAGTGGTTAGCACTGTCACCTCACAGAAGGTTCTGGGTTTGAGCCCAGTGGCTGATGGGGGCCTTTCTGTGTGAAGGTTGCATATTCTCCCTGTATCTGTGTGGGTTTCCTCTGGGTGCTCTGGTTAGGTTAACATGGGGTGGCCTTTGGCTGAAGTGCCCTTGAGCAAGGCACCTGTCCCCCAGCTGCTCCCTGGGCACTGTAGCATAGCTGCCCGTTTCTCTGTGTGTGTGTGTGTGTGTGTGTGTGTGTGTGTGTGTGTGTGTGTGTGTGTGTGTGTGTGTGTGTGTGTGTGTGTGTTCATTGCTCACTTGTGTGTGTGTGCATGCATGTGTTCACTGCTTCAGATGGGTTAAATGCAGAGAAAGAATGTTGCCGTGCTTGAGTGTACACGTGACAAATAAAGGCTTCTTCTTCTTCATGTTCTCATACTGGTTGATTTAAGTCACGCCAGACTGGTGTTGCATGGATACCAACGTCTCTGGTCAATTGGGTTACATTGCCTGGCATAGTACCATCCGCTAGTCTTATGACTGATTTCCTGTTGAAAACTGTCTGTCTCACTCACTCACACACACACACACACACACACACACCCTTCCTAACACAGGAAAATGGTGGAAGTTCCTTGTTTGGTGATGAAGTAATTGAGCAAAATAAAGATTTTAAGAAGTGTCCACCCACACCACATTTATTCAGTCTCTAAATTTAAGACCCAGCGGTGTATGGAAGTGCATGACACTGTGGAGGTGAGGATTAACAATAAGGGGAAAAAATAAAAAAAATGATAGTTTGAAGAAAACAGAAATAGATATAAAATCTTGTACACCACACTGCACACATCAAAGTCTTGGACTTCAAGAGCAACCCAAATCAACTGTCATGCTCACATGTACCGCACCCAGCATTGGATCCTCACTGGCCCCTTGTTTCTCCTCTAACTATATACACACACACACACACACACACATACACACACACACACACACACACACACACACACACACACACACACATAGACCTCAATGACACAGCAACCTCCAAAAATAAACTCCAAGAGCTGCTTCTCATCAAGCCTACTAACCAGCACATGACGGAGCAACGTCTCGAGACCACAACACTCGCTGACACCCTAAACATGGACCAAAAGCAATGCGTTATTAAAATAACTTGAAATTATTCTCAAATTGCACAGATTTTTGAGCACTGGGTGCCTTGCCGCAGGGGTGTTTCACTTTCACGTTGAGTTTTACTGAGGGTCATACGGTATGACCTGTCCAGATTTGTCACATGCTTGAGCCTCATGAGTAAAATTCACCCATCGTGATCGAGAGATGAAGGAACTATTCAATGGCTTTCTCAGTGTTCGTGAGTCAGTCGCATGGATCCTCAAGGGGTCTCTGTCTCAGTCCACCCTGACACTCTTATCTCAATCTGAGATTGCCGGCTCCTGCCGAGAGTGAGCTCTGAGCTCTGGAGGCCGCGATACAATTTGACCAGTTTGACCCAAGAGCTTCAGGCTGTCAGCAGCAGCCGTGCTGATTGAAGCTGTCCCTGACCACTGTTTTGCGATCAGTCGCACAGATTTATTTTTTTGCCATGGTTAAAGTTTCTATTTGGCGATGAGGTGCTGATCTGGGGACAGTCCAAAAGAGTTTTCTTGGCTCAGCGTTGACAGCGCAGCTTGGTCCTCTCTACACTTAGCTTGACCCTCCACCGACCTGACATCATCCATCTTTATGGCTAATGGCAGGCTGAGTATGGAGATCTTTGTGAAGAACAGTGGAGGCTCTGTGTCCGGTGGTTTTGGCTGTCCGCACTATCCGCCTCACAGGAAGAGGAGCAAAGGGACTGCCTGCATGTGTCTGAGTTTCAGTATACACGCCAGAACAGGTGGATTTTTTCAATGGAGTGGTGCGTCTAGATTTTCTGACATTGGATGACAAACTAAGGGGTAACTACTTAAATATTTAATCATCAAGGAATCTGGTTCAAATACCAACAGAACTACTATACGATTATATAATCGATTTGTACATGAGCCGATAGCCGACGACATGCGTAGTGCCGAGTTGGCTATCATCCACATACGACAAGACTGAGTGGAATAACTGTTGTAGTCTCTCCACTTTTTTTTAAATATTTTTTTGGGCTTTTTTCACCTTTATTGGATAGGACAGTGTAGAGACAGGAAATGAGCGGGAGGGAGAGAGACAGGGAGGGATTGGGAAATGACCTCGGGTCGGAATCGAACCCGGGTCCCCAGATTTATGGTATGGCGCCTTATCCAACTGAGCCACAACACCCCCAGTCTCTCCACTTTTACTGGAGTTTGAAAAAGAGATCATTTTTATTTTGTGCAAATTCGACAAATAAAAACTTGATACGAAACATCCAACAAAATAATTTCCGCTTAGAATGCAAACAAACCGGTGAAATGACAGCAGCAATTTGTGAATAATGCAATAATAATAATTCTTGAAAAAAGATTTTATACATATATATATATTCTTACCATCAAATACTTTTATTCCATGTTTTGTTGCTTTTTTGTATTTTTTGTGGTTTTGTTTTCGAGTAGAGTTTTTATTTCGTCCTCAGTTGGTTCAGGAACATGCTCCGCTATTTTGTTTATCTCTACTCATGGTATATGAGCTGATAGCCTAGTAGTAGAGTAGCCAATCAGAGCACACAATTGTTCATATCCAGTGTATGTGGATGGTACACACACA
>JAODXR010000021.1:23692971-23703929 GCA_028877395.1 Cathorops festae
GATAGCTTTGTGTTTAACAAACTCGGTCTGTCCATCTGAGTTACATGTCGATCCTGAGATCGAGATCCTGACCTCTTCTGCTCCTCAGAACAGCCTGATCCATCCTGATGCCCTATGTCTGGCTGGAGTCTCACCACTTTGCTCCTCTGGAGGACAGTCATCATATGGACAGATGAAAGTTGCACTTGGAAGATGGTTCTGGACACTTACAGTAATGCTTTTATGACTGAGGACTACAGTTAACTTGCTAACTTTAGGACTGCAGTTGTCATGAATGGTTTTGCACTCAAATTTACATCAATGAACAGTTTATAACTTCAACAAAACAGACTTCATGTTAAAACTATAATGAACTTACTGGTTACACAGTTATACTTTGTGACTATATAGGATATAGAAGTGAGTTATTTATAATAATGTTGTCTGTTATCACCCAAATGAGGATGGATTCTCTTTTGAGTCTGGTTCCTCTCGAGGTTTCTTCATGTCATCTGAGGGAGTCTTTCCTTGCCACTGTCACCACAGGCTTGCTCATTGGGGATAGATTAGGGATAAAATTAGCTCATGTTTAAAGTCATTTACATTCTGTAATGCTGCTTTGCAACAATTTCTATTGTTAAAAGCGCTATAAAAATAAACTTGACTTGAATGCCAATGGTGTTTAGTGCCACTGGATGGTAATCATTCAGGCTGCTTATCGTGGTCTTTTTTGGTAGTGGAACTATGGTAGAGGACTTCAGGCAGGGTGGGATGGTGGACTGGTTGAAGATCTTGGTGAAGATCCCAGCCAGCTGATCTGCACAGTCCAGCAGCACCTGTCTGCGGACACCATCAGGTCCTGCACTTTTCCTTGGGTTCATCGCCCTCAGTGTGTGCTTCACCTTGTGCTCCTCCACTTTGAGGACATGGCTGCTGTGGGCTGGTGGATGTAATATAGCTGCCTCTGGTGGCTTCTCCTCAAAGTGGGCAAAGAAGTGTTTCAGCTACTCTGCTAGTGAAGCATCACCATCAGCAGCTGAAAGGTTGCTGGATTTGTAGTTGGTGATGTGCTGGACCCCCTGCCATATCTGCCTTGTGTTGTTGCTGTGGAAAATAGTCTTCAATCTTCCTCTTGTAAGCAACCTTGGCCTTTCTGATTCCTCTTTTCAGGTTGGCTCTGGCAGCACTGTATTGTGCCCATCACCAAACCTGAAATCAATGTTTCTGTCTCTGAGCAGGCACTGGACCTCTTTAGTCATCCAGGGCTTTTGGTTGGGATAGACCCAGATGCACTTGTCCACAGTAATAGTGTCTGTGCAGTGCTTAATGTAATACAGGACAGTTGCTGTGCACTCTTCCAGGTCCTGATGCTCAAAGACATCCCAGTTTGTTCTTTCAAAACAGTTCTGCAGCTGATGAGATGCACCTTCGGACCATATTTTAGCAGCCTTAGATACAGCCAGAACACTTTTTCTGAAGGGGGTATATGCAAGAATTAAGAGCAGGGACATGTGGTCTGACTGGTCCAGGTGTGGTAGTGGTTTAGCCCTGTTTGATGTTGGAGTAGACTTTGTCCAGTGTATTTGCTCCCCTAGTAGCACACTTGATGTGCTGTTGGAATTTAGGGTGCACTGCTTTTAAATCAGCATGGTTTAAGTCCCCTGCTATGATGTGAACAGCATTGGAATAGGTACTCTGTTGACCACTCTGTTGCTAATGGTGTTATATAAATGACCAAGAGCCAAGTTAGCATCTGGTGAAAATGTACACGTTATTATGACCACTGTAAACTCCCAGGGAAGGTATATGGGCCTGCATTTAACAGTCACATACTCCAAATCCAGAGAACAGTGGCTATCTACAGTCTTAGTACACCAGGTGTTGCTTACATACAGGGACAGTCCCCCTCCTTTGCTCTTACTGGAGTTCCTGGTCCTATCATGACAGTGTACTGTGTGGCCTGCTAGCTCAATAGCTGTATCCAGAATGAGTGAATGAACCCAGGTCTCTGTGATTAGCAGAATGCAACTGTCCTTAACGATCTTGTTTGCTGCAACCTGTAGCTTCAATCTGTCCATCTTATTTGTGAGGGATCTTGTGTTGGTGAGAGGGATACTAGGAAGAGGCGGCTTGTGTGGCTGCTTCTGTAACTTCACCAGCATGCTGGCCCTGCAGTCTCACTTCTGCCTCTTGTCCCTGCACTTCCTCCATCTCCTGCCTGTGGGGATTGTTATCCATGGAGAGCCTGAGCACTTGGCACTGTAAAAAGTGAGACTGCTGTCCATTAATGTTAAAGGATTTATAATAGGGAGTTAAAACACTGAAAAAATAGGTATGTGCATTTTTGAATGGAAATGAGTAAAATTACTCATTTTTCCAGCAATCACTAAATACATTTTACACACTTTTGAGTTAATAAAATTAGCTCTGAATACCTGAGTAGTTATTAATTGATTTAAATTAATTAAGTCAATGGCATGGCGAAAGTAGTAGATTTTACTAGAACCGTATCTAAGAGCTTAGATTTTATTCATTGAGAGGAAGCTGTTTCAATGATAATTGCATTTCCGGCGCGGCCAGCAGGAGAACTTGCTGCACATGGACTACAGACGTTACGCCGGACTTCTCTAAAGGTAAAACCTGTTCATTATTATTTTTGCCAACATCTAAAGTTTGCAATTCGATGTAGTGTAGGCCTACGGTCGAATATCATTCCAAACCGGCTCTCGCGGAATAAAAACACTATTTCGCAGGCATGCTCTCCTGAACAACGATTCCGAGTCGTTAGCCATGCGTCAGTAGACGAGTGCAAGAGCTGGTTTAATGCTGCAGATAAAACTTTGTGTGAATAACATGAAGTTTCTTGGCTTTTCATCGGCAGTGTCTCTTTTTATTACTGCACGGCTTGTTATGCAAACCGAACCATGACTAGTTAGGTAGCTTTATGGACCTACAAACGCTGTCTCCCTATGTTTTTCATGGAACTCGCTTTCACTGAACAGCTTGTGCTTCAACGCCGCTAGTCTGTCGAGGAAAGATTGACGCCGCGTTAAGAGCGCACGTGCCTTCTTTTGTCAGCGACCTCACATGGTGGTCAGCTAAAAACTAGCCTAGATTTTGATTTCAGCTCTCAGCCAGTTGGAGTATCAACACGGTGGAATGACAACGTAGCGTGTGTGGTTGTGCGTCAAAGGTAAACATTAAATGCACAATTTCAAATCATATGAGCGTGAAACCATTACTAAAATATCACCTATCTATCTGCAACAGAGGCAACTGAGTTTGTAAAGAGTTCTCGGCATAGTTCTAGCTAGGTCGTTGATGACCCGAGAACCGAGGGACAAACCGTCCTGGCCAAAATTTCCAATTTTTAAGGCTGATGAACCGAACTTTTTAAATGACCGTAGTCCATTGTTTGTTGTATAATACCAAGGCACTCGTCTTATTTAAAACGTTTTTATGTTAATGAGGACTGTGCCACGGCATTATTAAAACGCGTTGCCGCCTTTTGGCATGAGGCCATCACCAGGAAAAGAGCCCGTTGATATTTGGTAGGCTACTGCAGCCTGTTTGCGTGAGTAGGCCAGGCCCATAGCCTAGTGTTAGAGGTGTAGTAGAACTAACTCACTAACATTTTGCATTGTGTAGGCCTAATTGTGAAAGGTGGGCATGAGACGTGTTTCACATTGGAGCCGTCTTCGCTTCTCCTCATGTGACTTTATCTGATGTCAGTGTTTGTCTGGGTTCTTCTGTCCGTAGCTGTAGTAGGTCCAGCGATGTCATATCCGTATGAGAGCTGTTTTTGGTGAATTTGACCATATTTAACAACTCGTTTTGAAGATTGTATGTGATAGAAGAAAGCAGCAGGTGTCAATGAAGACTGAGCTATGTTGTGCTTAGTGCAAGTGAGTGCTGGTGGAGCGAGCAGACCAAGCGAAACAGTAGCCTAAGTTGCTTAGACCTACGTATTCCATGTTGTGTATTCAAAATGTTAATGTGTAGAGTAAAGTGGTACCGATTAAGGTCATTAGAGATCCACTTTGCCAAATTAATTGAAAAGGCTTATGCCAAAAACAGAATAATAATGTTTTTTTGAAGGTTGAATTTGTTTTGAAATAATGTTCACATTTTCCTCATGCACATAGCACTGAGTAATTGAATCACATATGATGCATATGTCTTTATCTTGTCCCCTCCCCCCTTTCTCTAGGTGTTTGCGAAAGATCCTTTTTAACTGAACTTGGTGGAAGTGGCTTTTAACACAGCTGATTTTAGCAGCCTCCCAGGGACCCAAGTGGTTGAACAGCACAGAAAATGGTGAGTTTTGAATCCAAAATGTGAAGTTCAAAATGATTTGAGTAAAGGTGTGGTCTAGAGTATCATTTAGAGTAGCGAACGTGCATAAAAACACACGCGCAAATACTCTCTCTCTCGCTCTCGCTCGCTCGCTCTCTCTTGCTCTCTCTCACACGAAATTATGAAGTGTCCACAGTGTCACATATTTGAAGTGTCACATGTGTGAAGGCGCCATGTTTAAAAAAAAAAATTAAAAAAAAGGCTTCACCTATCTGTAGACGGGCTGAACCTATTCCTAAATCGCCCTTGGCATTAGCTTGGCAGTGACAGAAGAACCAAAGACAACATTTTCTGGAGATTTTCTGACGTTTTAAGCTAACTCGAAGGGCACAATTACTTCTTTTCAGGCAGTGCTTAATATGGTATTTTGATGTGTGTAATGGTGTTACAGAGGCTGTGTCTTTCCAACACATGCACAATTTATTATAGCATATTCTGGTGCCTATTGAAATGGCTTAATGCAAAACAATGGTTTTGAACTGTTTATGTGTTTCTTGTTTAATGATGTTCACTTATCCTCATATGCCGAGAGAACTCAATGTGTGCATCTAATATGTGATGTGTGGGTCTGTCTTGTGTGTTCTTCTTTCCCTAGTTGTTTAAGCAGTGAAAGTGGGATTCTAAGCCGATTGGTTTTAACAGCACCACGAGACAACCAGTTTAGCGGCACAGAGAACAGTAAGTTGTGCATTCAAAGTGTCAATGTAGAGATCAAAATGGTACAGAGTAAGGGCTTTAAAGGAACATGGTGCAGTTAAATTGAATGGGCACATGTAAAAATGAAGGTTGAAATGTTAATTTATTGTCTACATGTGCTTTAAAATGTAGTGTAAAGGTCTCGTATCTGATGCATGGGTATTTGTCTTGTGTTTTCTTCTTTTTCTAGGTGTTCATGCAGAATCTTAAAGTGAACTTGGTACATGTGACATTCAGCACAGCTGAGTCTACCAGCATCACAGGGACCCAAGTGGTTGAACAGCACAGGAAACGGTGAGTTTTGAATCCAAAATGTGAAGTCCACAATGGTGTGCAGAGCAAAGGTGAGAAGGCGCCATGTTAAAAAAAAAGTCTCCACCTACGGTATGTCAGTGTGTACACCTCATACTTTTTAGATTTGTAAGGAGAGATTTTTTTTTTCTTCAGCCTTTTCCGTTTGTTTACATAAAAAACTCAATTTATTCCCAAAAACACCCAAAGGTTATACAACATCAGCAGACAACTAGCAAACAGCGATACCTTTTAGGAAAATATTTGGAGTAGGCCATGTTATTTTTTTTCAATGTAATCAAAATCTGCCTCCATTAGAAAAGCTCAGATCTCTGAAGGGGCTGAGTCGAAAAATGCAGCATCACCGCATACTGACAAGTCAAGGCTAGCGTGAGCAATACAACAACATATTGAAATTGGCAGAAGTGCTCATTTACAGTAATAGATATGAAAAGGAGGTAATCGGTGTGTATTTCATCCTTGCCTTAACTTGAACTTTTACATTTTGAGTGAACACCTGGCGTTGTTGTAACTTAAAATAAAGCGATCAGTCAGAATTTTTTGTGGTGCACCTAAATTTTGTGTTGGTGCACCTAAATAAATGTTTTAGGCACACCTGTGCAGCCAGAGCAAAAAGTTAGTCTAGAACTCTGCAAGGCCTCATATGATGCATGGGAATTTGCCTCATGATGGGTTTTTTTTTTTTTCTCGCTCTAGGTGCTCGGACAAGATCCTTCTCAAGTGAACGGTGCACGTTGGATTCAAAACGGGTGACAAAACGGTAAGCTTGCATTCAAAATGTTTAATGTAAAGATTAAAATAGTTCAGAATAAGGGGATGAATTGAAAATGGTGCCTAATTAAATTGGTCTGATGCATATGTCTGTGTCTATGTTCTTCTTTCCTTAGGTGTTACCCAATGATATGGCGGTGTAAAATATGTAGTTTTGCTTCCAATAGAAAAGGTAATCTGCTGAAGCATTATAGGCTACTACATGCAACCTTAGGTCATGGGTGGTCCCAGCCATGTCTATATGACTCTTGCCCCTGCTCATTTAAAACTCAAAATGCCCTTCACACTCATTTGTCCAGATACCATGCCACTAATGAAAGTCTTGAGTCAGGAGTAATCCCATCTTTTAAGTGTGCAGTTTGTTATGCTCATTATTCTACAGAAAAGGATTATTTTCATCATATCGGGAACCATCTGAAAATTCATGAAACTGTTTTTTGTGTATATGAAGGCTGTAACTTTAGAACAAATATATACAACACATTCCTTAAACACAAAAGCAGATACCATAAATCCTGTTCCTTGAGTGATTTCAGAAAAGACTTGTATATTTGTCAAGAGAGACAGGCGGTTGATCCTGTTGATTTACCTGAGGCCAGTGACGTTGAGAACATTTCTTTACAATTTGATCAGGAATGTACTTCAGACTTAGTTGTTCAAAGAATTGCCTTGCTTTTGCTGAAACTAGAAACCATTCATAATGTCTCTGTGAAGTGTGTTGATGCCTTGGTTGAAGACCTTCAGTTCATTTCATCTTCAGCATGTGCTGGTGTTGTTAGAAATATCATCGAGTCCACATTTCAGTCTAATCAATTTGTTGTTGACCAGAGCATTATCACTGATTTAGCAGAACAGCTATGCACCCTCCATCCTCTTAGTAAAGCATTTGGTGAAAGCGGTCCACTTGGTTCGGCTTTTAAGCGAAGAAAGTATTTTAAGGATCATTTCGAATGTGTTGGCAGTGTGGAATATATTCTTGATTCTCACAAGTGCAAAACATTTCAATATGTGCCCATTCTTGAGAATTTGGAGAAACTGTTGAAAAACAAAGGTATTGCAGGGGAAATCATATCGAGAAATTACAATAGTAGTCAATACATTAAGTCAATTTTTGATGGGAAATTCTACAAGCAGAATAACTTTTACACCGGAGATGAACTACGCCTATCTATAATCCTTTATGTAGATGACCTGGAATTGTGCTGCCCGCTTGGAACTTCAAAAAAGAAACATAAAGTAACAGCTGTATATTGGGTACTGGGAAATTTGTCATCCAAATCTCAGTCTTCATTAACATCCATACATTTGGCGTTACTTTGTAAAGCTGACGATGTCAAACAGTATGGATACAAAACAGTTTTGGAACCACTTTTGAAAGATATTGCCACTTTAGAGCAAAAGGGTGTTTTCATTTCAAGTTTTGGAAAACATATAAGAGGGACTGTACATTGTGTAGTGGCCGACAACCTTGGGGCACATGCCATAAGTGGACTAGTTGAGAGTTTCACAGGGCCGTACATTTGTAGGTTTTGTCTCGGACATTCTTCAGAATATCAGACACATGAAGTGCAGACTGGCGTGTTTCCACCTCGAACAAAAGAAGACCATACTTTACATGTGCTCACTGTAAAAGACAGTCCTAATTTACTACATTGTTTTGGCGTTAAACGCCTATGTCCATTGACTGAGAAACTAAATCATTTCCATTTTGTCACTGGATACCCTCCAGATGTACTTCATGACCTTTTTGAAGGTATAATCCCAAGGGAATTAGCATTGTGTTTTCAGACATTTACAAAGAAAAAGTACTTCAGTTTGTCTGAACTTAATGACTTAATTAGACATTTTCCTTATAAGGGATCAGATAAAGCCAGCTGCCCCCAAGCAGTTTCCAAAAATTACATTCACCGCAAAACTACAGGTGGAAATGCCCACGAAAACTGGGCCTTAATAAGGTTATTGCCACTCATTGTTGGGCCACGAATACCTGAAGATGATCCTGCCTGGCAAGTCCTCCTCACATTAAAAGACATTGTTGAATTGGCGGTTGCTCCTGTTCATACTGTGGAAACGATTGCATACCTCAGTTTTAAAATATCTGAGCACCGTGACCAATTCTTTGCTGCTTTTCCTGAAGAGTCTCTGACTCCTAAACATCACTTTTTAGAGCACTACCCTGCAATGATCGAGTGTTATGGCCCCCTAGTTGGTGTGTGGACTATGAGATTTGAGGCCAAGCACAGCTTCTTCAAGCAGGTTATTAGACACACAAAAAATTTCAAAAATGTGTTGTTGAGCCTTGCCACAAGACATCAGCTGATGATGGCGTATCACTCTCAAACAGATGTCGGAAAATCCCCGTTGTGTGTCACAAAAATATCTGATGTGTCTCTAGATGTGTTGCATCCATCCATACAGGAAGCTCTAAAGGAAACATGGCCAGTTATATCCACTGTGCAGTTAGCAAACACAGTCACTTACTATGGAACAAAGTACAGTGTTGGCATGATTTTGCCATATGGCTCAACTGGTGGGTTACCAGATTTTGCTGAGATCGTTCAAATTGCTATAGTGGACAATTCCGTACATTTTTTTGTGAAATTACTCATTGCGTGGTATGTGGAGCATATGAGATCTTTTCAGTTGGAGGATACAGGGAAATTGTGTGTTGTTGCACAGCAGAACCTTAGTGATGTGTATCCTTTGGAAGCTTACAGTGTGAGAGGAAAACGCTGGGTTACTCTCAAACGCCACATCTGTCTTGGAGGCCATTAAAGTGCACTGTTTGTAACAGCTCAATATGATGTTTTTTTTTTTTTTTCGTTTTTCACTGTCTGTTATTGCTATATTCTTGTTCTTAAGTACACCATTCACTGTATAAACAAACCTCTCTTCACTTTTGTCAGGTTGGCAAAGATGGAGGCACAGCTAAAAGTGCTAATAGATGACAGAATTGAAAAGCTAATCCTTCCCTCAGGAATACCAGATACTGTAGAAGATCTGAAAGCTGTGATAAAAGAGCGCTTTGGAGTTCCTGATGAATGTAATGTCCTCTATTTGGACTCTGATTTTGGGGACTTTTTCACCCTCCATAGATGTGACCAAATCAAAAACAAGGACACTGTTAAGATTGTTAAAGTTACCACTGTTGTCCTGGACCTGCATCCATTTGAGGAGCCTTCAGCTAGTTCTGTTAGTGAGCCATCTGTTGACTGGGAGTCTACAGATATAATTGGGTTAAGTACTTCTGCGTTAAATACTCCTGCTGCTGAGTCATCTGCTGCATCTGTGTCGTCGGAGGCATCAACTGTTATTCTCCCCCCGAGAAGTCCCACAGAGCGTTGCCAGCCTTGGCCGACGCCATTCCCCATTCCAAAATTTGCTTATGAAACTGAGATCTGTCTGGAGAGAGCAGCTGAAGAGTTTCAGAGGACAGGAGCTCGGCTTAAACCTTCAAAGGTCAAGGCTGACATCCTTGACAAGCTGTCTAAAAGTGTATATGCATATACGGCATACCCATCAGGTGCTCAGATTTTCGATGTTGCTGAGGCACTTTGCACCAAATATCCCTTTCTCAAAGAGCCCGGTTCTTCCTCTGGTTTCTATGGATGGCAACAAAGCTTGAGGTATAAAATCTCCAACTATCGCACCAAGCTCAGATCTTTCGGTGTCCCTGAAGTAATGTGCAATTCCCTCAAGCGCAAAAGCCCTGCAAACCAGAAATCGGCAAAGAACGTCAAAAAGCCTAAAAAGGCTGAGGTAAACTACCTCCCCCCATACCCAGCAGGAGAAACGGAGGAAAGTCTGGAGCAAGAGCGAATTCAGCTACTGACTGAGATCAAAAAAAGGGACAACAACAAAGTGATAAAAGAAATGATGTGCAACACATTTGCACACAGACGAAATGAAATCGTAAACCAAATGCCCAGCATTAAGGACTTCCATGCCAGATGGCCTGCACTATTTGAACCATCCCAAGTGAGTCAGAAAAATAAATATTTATAGTTCATTAGGAAGGGTCACAATGATTGTGTATATGATATTAAATCTGCAATTTCTTGCATCTTTCAGATTGAAGAGGAGTTTTGCCGAATTACAGCTGTGCACCTTGAAGCTAATTTTATGGCCAAGCTAGATGAATACACTCCCAGGCTCATGACCATCTTCCAAGCCAAGGGTGGCGCCATGGGATTGAGGCTGCAGTCAATTCTCCTCAAGGTATCGTGCAGTTACTCCCATGATAAGCATTTTTCTTTACCTTTTCTTTACTTGGTGCATTCCTCAGCTTTGGTTACAGTAAACGTCATTGTGGTGTTTCCTAAAATAAAATGGAAGCCTTAGATACTTTTTAACGCAGCAAATGTTTTTTCACTCATTGAATTTGGCTCACTTTTGTATTTGTAGGCTCCAACCAATCCTGATGCTAGCTTGATGCGGGACCTCATCATCCAGTGCTTGATGGTATACCATGGGGAGTCCCTGAATGATCTCTTGAAAGAGTTTGATGTAAGTGCATATTAAAGTTCTTTTACAGTATGTATCTATTTGTTTGCTCGCTCGCTCGTGCGCTGTCTATTTCACTCACTTAAATTCTTTCCCTCTCTCTCTCTCTCTCTCTCTCTCTCTCTCTCTCTCCCCCCCCCCATGCCCCTTCTCACTCAAGTGTGCATGCAGTCACACTTGCTCGCTCTCTCTCTCTCTCTCTCTCTCTCTCCCCATGCCCCTTCTCACTCAAGTGTGCATGCAGTCACACTTGCTCTCTCTCTCCCTCTCTCTCTCTCTCTCGCACATGCAATATGTTTTTTTTGCTTGCGCCCACACACACACTAGTTTTTTTCTGTTTC
>JAODXR010000021.1:24326234-24340152 GCA_028877395.1 Cathorops festae
TTAAGAAAAAAAAAGTTTTTCCTACCTACCGACCCTATTTTAAAATTTCATGTTACCTGAAACACACTATTTTTTTTGCCCTTATTTGTCTCTATGCATCAGTTCTGCAATGACCTGGTGACTTATCCAGGGTGTACCCCACCTCTTGCTCATAGTCAGCTGGGATAGACTCCAGCTTGCCTGCGACCCTGCACAAGATAAGAGGTTATGGATAATGGATGGATGGATTTAGTGCTTAATTATAGCATAGCTAATCATAGCACTGGATTAGCCTAGTCTTTCTCTTTCCCAGTGAACAAAGAAATGATTCTGAGCATGCGCAGCAGAAAGCTCCTTCATTGGTTATTCGCCTCAGTGCCGATGTGTGACATGTCTTGACAACATGCAATATTGTAAACCATATTCAACACTCATTCTCCATTCAGAGAATGGCCTTGCCCCTTACGTGCAGAAAATCCAGAGAAAAATCACTGCACGTAAGGGGCAAGGACGAAAACCAACATTGAAAGACCATGACCTTCAGCCCTTCAGACAGCACTGCATTAAAAACCAACATGATCGTAAAAAGTATATATTACTACATGGGCTCTAGAACAATTTGGAGAACTGTTGTTGGTAAACACAGTTCATCGCTGCATCTACCATTTAAAGCAAGCACCATATATAAACAACATCCAGAAAACCCTGCCGACTTCTCAGAGCCCGAGCTCATCTGAGATGGACTCATGCAAAGTGGAAAAGTGTGGTGTAGCCTGACAAGTTCAAATTTTGAAATGTTTTTAGAATCCATGGATGTTGTGTCCTCCAGGCTAAAGAGGAAAAGGACCATCCAGATTGTTACCAGCAATCTGTGATGGTATCTGTTATCTCAGATGATATGGGGGGGTGTCAGTGCCCATGGCATGGGTAACTTGCACATCTGTAAAGGCATGATTAATGCTGTAAGGTACATACAGATTTTGGAGCAACAGATGAAGTCATCCAGATGACGTCTTTTTCAGGGATGTCCCTGCTTATTCCTGCAAAACAATGCAAAGCCACATTCTGCATGTGTTACAACAGTGTGGCTTCATAGTAAAAGAACGTGGGTGCTAAACTGGCCTGCCTGCCTTCCATTGAAAAAGTGGAAAAAGTGACCGCTTATGAAGCACAAAATATGACAAACTGTTTTGCAACTGAAGTCAAACAAGAATTGGAAAGAATTCATGTTCAAAATTTAAATGATTATTGTCCTCAATTCCCACATGCTTACTGAGTGTTGTTAAAAGAAATGGTGATCTAACACAGTGGTAAACACGCCTTTGTCCCAACTGTTTTGGAACATGTCGCAGGCATCAAATTCAGGATGAATGTATGTTTACAAAAAAAAATTAAGTTTCTGTTTGAACATTAAATATCTTGTCTTTGTATTGTATTCAATTGAATATAGATTGAAAAAGGATTGGCAAATCATTGCATTCGGATTTTGTTGACATTTTCCAGTGTCCCAATTTTGTTGGGATCGGGGTTGTAGGAAGGGCGTTCCTTTGCTCTCAAAACAGCTTCAATTCTTATCATTGATTCCACAAGATGTTAGAAACATTCTTTTGAGATTATGGTCCATGTTGACATGATTGAATCTCACACATCCTGCAGATTTTTCAGGTGCGCTTTCATGCTCAGATCTCTCGGTCTTCCACATCACAAAGGTGTTCTGTTGGATTCAGATCCAGTGACTGTGAAGGCCACCGAAGAACAATGAACTCGTCTTTATGAAACCGGTTTGAGATTACTTTTACTTCGTGGCATGGTTGCATTATCATGCTGGAAGTAGCCATTTGTGACCATGCACATGGTTCGCAACAATACTCACAGGCTGTGGCATTCAAATGATAACTGACTGGTATTAAGGGGCCCAACATGTGCAAAGAAAGCATTCTCCATGCTATTACACCACCTCCATCAGCCTGGACTGTTGACATAAAACAGGTTGGGTCCATTGGTTCATGCTGTTGGTGCCAAATTCTGAACCTGCCATCTGTCTACCTCAGCAGAAGTCAGGATTCATCAGACCAGGCTACATTTTTCCAGTTTTCAACTGTCCAATTTTGGTGAGCCTATGCACACTGCAGCCTCAGTTTTCTGTGCTTGATTGATGGACGTGGAAGCTGACATGGTCTTCTGCTGTTGTAGCCCATCTGCCTAAAGATTCAACATATACATTCTGAGATGCTTTTCTGCTCACCACAATTATACAGAGTGGTTACCCGAGTTACTATAGGCTTTCTGTCAGCTCAAACCAGTCTGACCATTCCCCATTGATCTCATCACCAGGGTGTTTCTGTCTGCAGAACAGCCGCTCACTGAATGTTTCTTCTTTATTGCATTTTTTCTGAGTAAACTCTAGAGACTGTTATGCATGAAAATCCCAGATCAGCAGTTATAGAAATACTCAGACCCACCCGTCTGGCATCACCAATTATGCCATGGTCAAAATCAGTGAGATAATATTTTTCCCCATTCTGATGATCATTACCCAAAGCTGCTGGTCTGGATCTGCACAATTTTATGCACTGCACTGTTGCCACATGATTGGCTGAATAGATAACTGCATGAATTGGTCCACAAAACATTTTCCCAGAAGTGTTGTGGAATGTCGAGGTGCTCTTTGGCAAACTTCAGGAACACAGCGATGATTTTTTTTTTTTGAGAGAGCAACATTTTCCTCCATGGTGTTCTGCTACAAATACCCTGCCTTTTCAATGATTTGCCTATGGTATAACCAGTTCCAATGATTCCTTCAAGCTTTTAGCGGTTACTCTAGAGTTCTTTTTTACCTCATTGAGGATTCTGTGTTGGGCCTTTGGCGTAATCTTGGCTGGATGCCCACTTTTAGGGAGACTAGCCACAATACTAAATCATCTCAACTGTGGACTGATGAATATCAAAACTCACTGATATTGCTTTGTAACCCTTTCAAGCTTTATGCAACTCAACAATTTTTTTTATCCTTTTACCAAAATCACCAGTTGTTGTTCGTTCCTCATCATCAAGGATGACCATAGACTCACTGACTGGGCTGGTGGGTCCACAGATGGCTAACAAGTCCAATGCGGGCCCGGAAAACTCTCCCACATGTTGTACATGGATGGGTGGCTGTGGTGCTCTGGGAAGTGTTATCTCTCATTTTCCGGGCTGCAGGAGTGGGTTTTTTTGTTCTCAGCATTGTGGGCACTGGTGTGGATTTGACTGCACCACTTTGATCGACTTTGGACAAGTAGTTCCCAGGTGTTGACATCAATATTAAGGTCCTTCAATGATGATTTGAGACAGTCTTTGAACCTCTTCTTTTCTCTGCCAACTGAGCACTTGCCCCTGCTGAGCTCACCATAGAGCAGTTACTTTGGGATGCAGTGGTCAGGCATGTGGCTGACATGCCCAGCCCATCTTACCTGCGCCTTTTGCAAGAGGGTGAAGAGGCTTGGTATGTTGGCCCACTGCAGCACTTCAGTATCCAGGATCTTTTCTTGCCATCGGACATGCATGATGCTACGATGGCATCTCATGTGGAAGTGATCGAGTTGTCTTGCGTGTCTCCAGTAAATAGTCCAAGACTAGCAAGCATGTAGTAGGGTTGTGAGAGCAACTGCTCGGTAAACCTTCAGCTTGGTGGTACGGCTAATACTCCTGCACTTGTATGTTTTTCCATAGTCTGCCAAAGGCAGTGCTGGCTTTGGCGATTCTGCTGTTGACCTCTTTGTCGATGTTAACTGCTTTTCAGAATGTACTGCCAAGGTAGGTGAACTTGTCGACAGTCTGCAGGATTTGTCCTAAATCACAGCTGCTTATGGCACAGTGAACTACAGGGCACTTCTACTAAAAGTGATCTAAACAGTTCAGAACACCATCATGGTTTGCATAATATAGTTACTTCTTGCCAATCGGTGATTCTTCATGGAAATGGCCCTGTGGCAGTGGGGGCATGGCCAAGCAGCAGTCTGTGAATGGAGGGCGGGGTCAGGGAAGTAAGTGGCTAAGTCATTCCACCTGCTGTCAATTAATGTGTGTGAAAGAAAGAAAGAAACTTTATGCATCACAGACTTGTGAAATTTCCTCTCTGCATTTAACCCATCTGAAGCAGTGAGCAGCCATGCTAACAGCATCCGGGGAGCAGTTGGGAGTTAGGTGCCTCGCTCAAGGGCACCTCAACCCAAGGCCGTCACATATTAACCTAACCTGCGTGTCTTTGGATTGTGGGAGAAACCGGAGCACCTGGAGGAAACCCACACAGACACGGGGAGAACATGCAAACTCCACATAGAAAGGCCCTCGCCGGCCGCTGGGTTCGAACCCGGAACCTTCTTGCTGTGAGGCAACCATACTAACCACTACACCACCATGCCACCCATTTTTTCCCTTTTTTTTTAATAAGAAGGGGTTGTGCTTAACATCAGGGTTAACATTATTTGCGTCACAGGCTCCATGGGAGAGAATGGATAGCAAGCCCACCAGTCAACACAAGCTTCGCCCTCAGTAAAAACATGTAACCAGGCATGATGGTGGTGGGCATGACGGGCCCAGTTAGAAAATGATTAAATTATGTAACGCATGTCCAATTTAATCTTGGACATGCGTTACATGTCCAAGATTAAAGTGGGTAATGCATGTCCAATTTTACAGACACTTCAGCTGTAGGAAGCTGAAGTGTCTTAAACCTCAACCTAGGTTTTTTTGCCTTGCCATATGAACTTGGAGACTGCCTTCTCTAGATCCCTGTTGGCTTTTTTGGTTATGTACAGAGGGAGCATCTGTAAAGGATAAAGCAGCCGGGGGAGTGCATTCATTTTGATTAGGCTAATTCGCCCAAATAATGATATAGGAAGATTATGCCAATGCTCAAGATATTTTTTTAAACTGCAGCAAGGATAGGAGCAAAGTTTAATTTCCAAAGCTCCCTCAGGGCAGGGGAGATCTCAACTCCCAAGTATATGAAACCTGAAGCAGATCATGTAAAAGGGGAAGTCGTTAGGGATATTGTATTTATCCAACCAGCCAAGTGGCATAGCTTCAGATTTATTAAAATTGATTTTATGGCCAGATATAATACTGAACTCATTAAAAAAAGTGTCCATAATAGCAGGAATAGATAATGCTGAAGATGATACAAACAGAAGAATGTCATCAGCATACAAGGCAATTTTGTGTTCTTTGCCTCCCAAAAAGACACCCCTTATTTCAGTGGATTACCTCTGCCAATGGTTCTAATGCCAAGGCAAAGAGAAGAGGGCTTAATGGGCATCCCTGGCAGACACCCCTGGCCACTGAAAATGGTTCCGAGCAATGACCATTAGTTATGACAATGGCTCTGGGCACTTGGTATATGGTTTGGGTCCATTTTAAAGACTCTCCCCCCAGCCCAAATCTCTCCATAATGTCAAACAAATACGGCCATTCAACTCTGTCGAAGGCCTTTTCGGCATCAAGGGAGATAGCTAGTGTTTTCTGTTTGTTCTGTAATGTAGATTGCACAATATTCAAAAGCCTCCTAACATTGCTGGAAAAGAAGACGCCATGAATAAAGCCTGTATGGTCTGGGTTTATCAGAATTGGAAGCAGGTTTTCAAGGCGCTTTGCTAAGACCTTGGAGAGTAGTTTACTGTCAACTGATATCAGACTGATTGGCCTGTAGGAACCGCAGATAATCAGGGGACTTGCCTTTCTTCAAAATAACAGATGTGCGCAAGGTTTAAAGTAGGGGGAGACAACCCTTATCAAAACACAGTCTAAATACATATTTGTGAAGGGGCCCACTAATACTTTGCTGAAAGTTTTATAAAAATCTAGGCCAAAGCTGTCTGGGCCAGGCACTTTCCCACCTTGGAGTGTTTTGATAGTGTCTGAAACCATCTCCTCACTAATTGGCCTACATATCTTCTTTTGATCATCTGATAAAGATGGAAATTCTATCAAGAAATTTTCTCCTGTCTTCTAAAGAGGCAGTGCAATCTGAGCTATAAAAGGTCAGCATAAAATGACAATTATTTTATTCACTTCTGATGACTCTTCTAGTTCCCAGCTTATCTAAGAGGGAAGGAATAACATTAGACTCTGCTCTTCCACGTGCCAGACGGGCAAGTGAACATCTAGGTTTGTTGCCTGATTCAAACAGTCTGTGTTTAGCAAAGAATATTTGGGATTCAGCCTTTTGTGTTAATATCTGGTTCAGAACTGAATGGGCTGCTTCTAATTATTTTGACAGATATTTGTTTGGTGAGTGCTTGAATTGAATCCCAAGTTCATTTATTGCCTCTTCTAGTTCTAACTGTCTCTTTAAAGCCTCCTTTTTCTGTGCTGAGGTATAGGATATAATGGCACCACATATTGACTCCCTTTATGCTTTAGCAGATTCCCATAAGGTAGAGGGACTAATGTCAGGGGTTTTATTTATAGCAAAAAGTAACCCGCATTGTATAGTAATAAAGTCGACAAAGTGCTGGTTGTTAAGCAACACTGAAGACAGTCACCAGTGTTGACACAAGGGATCCCTATAAGGCAGAGAGATGGTTATGGCTACAGGGGAGTGGTCAGATAAAGACTGGATACCGATTGTACAATCCTCTGTTCTGTTAAAGACCTCCCTTGAAGAGAGGAAATGGTCAATTCTAAACCTGAATAAACCTGATGGAGTGAGAAAAATGTGTAATCTCTATCTATGGGGTGAAGTATTCTCCACACATCATGCAAGTCTAAATCTTTCAGAAATTCACACATTTTATTACTTTTAGTAGAGGAAGCAAGGCGAGAAGACATATCTACACCAGAATTTTATCTGTAAAGATTCTCAGTCATCCAGGTAAATAGTAAACTGTAGTTGATAGAAGAGAGCAACTGGACTTGCTTGAAGATCCTTGAAAACAGAGGTGGGGGTCTATCTTTCATCTGCCCCTACTATGCAGTCATCAGAATTCTGCAGATGCTCTGCAGAGAGGGCAGTGGAGTTTTGGTGATCCTCTCAACAGTCTTCACTACCCTCTGCAGGCATTTGCAGTCCATTGCTGTAGTGCTGCCATACCACACAGTGATGCAGTTGGTCAGAATGCTCTCAATCATGCAGCTGTAGAAGTTGCTGAGGATCTTGGGTGGCATACCAAACTTCCTCAGTCTCCTCAGAAAGTACAGCCACTGTTGAGCCTTCCTAACCAGCTGTGTGGTGTTATATGTCCATGTGAGGTCCTCACTGATGTGAACACCCTAGGTATTTGAAGCTGTTCACCCTCTCCACCTCAAGCTCCTGGATGAACAGTGGCCGATGAGGTCTCCTCTCCTTTCTCATGTCCATTATCATCTTCATCTTGTCCGTGTTGAGGGTGAGGTTGTCCTCACACCATGACACCAGACTGACCACCTCCCTCCTGTAGGACATTTCGTCACCGCCATTGATGCATGCCATCACTGCAGTGTCGTCCACGAACTTCAGGATGATGTTCTTGTGAGAGGTGAGACAATCATGGGTTAACAGAGTGTAGAGGATGGGGCTGAGGACGCATCCTATGGGGTGCCAATGTTTGTGATGATGCTGGATGAAGTCCTATTACCAATCCTGACAGTCTGGGGCCTGCTAGACAGGAAGTTGGTGAGCCAGTCACAGAGGGTGGGGTGCAAACCAAGTATGGAAAGTTTATGGATGAGTTTGTGGGGGATGACATTGTTAAAGGCAGAGCTGTAGTCAACAAAGTCCTGATGCAAGTCTCTTTGTTTTCCAGGTGGGAGAGGGCATAATGCAGGGCAGCAGTGATTGCATCTGAGGTGGACCTGTTGGGCCTGTAGGCATACCGCAGGGGGTCCAGGGTTTCTGGTATGCTGTTCTGAATGTGGGCCAGTACCACTCTCTCAAAGCACTTTGAGAAGATTGGAGTGAGTGCTATCGGCCTGTAATCATTCAGGCAGGTGAGTGGGCCCTTCTTGGAAAGACGGACTATGGTTGTGGTCTTCAAGCAGGAGGGAATGGTGCTCTGGCTGTGGGAAAGGTTGAAGATGGCGGTGAAAACATCAGCCAGCTCACTGGCACATACTCTGAGGGCCCACCCAGGGATGTTGTCTGGCCCTGTTGCCTTCCTGGAGTTGATTCTCCTCAGAACTTTGTGTACTTGGCCTGATGAGACTGTTGGTGGGGGGAGGGGGGTTGGGTGGTCCACTTGTGTGTGTACCTGCCTCCTCTCTGTGTTGTAGCTGGTGGTCTCAAAGTGGGCATAGAAAGTGTTGGTCATCCAGCAGGCTGTCTGTGGAGCTGATGGTGCTGGTGGTGGTCCTGTAGACTGTGATGTGCTGCAGGCCTTGCCACATTCACCCGGGGTCAGCAGTAGAATAGAAGTCGTCCAGCTTCTCTCTGTACTGACTCTTGGCTTTCCTCAGTCCGTTCTTCACTGCTTTCTACTCCGTTTCATTGCCTGATCTAAATGCAAGAGAGTGAGCATGTGCTGTACCTGACTGTTTACCCAGAGCTTTTGGTTGGGGAACTTCCTGATCTGTATGGTGGGCACTATGTTGCAGACACATGTGCTGATGTACCCAGTCACATACTCAGCATAGTCCTGTATATGGACAGAAGAGTCATCCAAAGTGGCTGCAGATTTAAACACATCCCAGTCTGTCTGAGCAAAACAGTCCTGAAGGGTGCTCTCAGTCTCTGGGCTCTAGAGTTTGACTTGTTTGGTGACAGAATTTGTTTGTTTTAGTCTTTGTCTGTAGGCTGGCTACAGGAGCAAAGAGAAGTGGTCCGAGTGTCTGAAGCGGGGGCAAGGTGTGGCCCCTGTATGCACCATGTATGTTGCTGTAAACATGGTCCAGTGTGTTCTTATCATGGGTGGGGATGTCCACATGATAATATTTAGGGAATACAGTCCGTAATTTGCACTGATTGAAGTTACCGGCAATGATCAAAACAGCATCGGGATGAGCCATCTCTAACACGCTGATGTCATCATGGAGTTTGTTGAGTGCTGCCATGGAGTTAGCTCGTGAGGGGATGTAAACAGCGGCCAAAAACACAGCACAGAATTCCCTTGGTAGATAATAGGAGTGGCATTTCAGCAATAACAGCTCCACATCTGGCAAACAGTGTTTATAAGCCATCTGCATATCTCCACACCAAGAGTTGTTAATAAAACACACACACACCCCTCCCCCTTAGCTTTACCGGAGGCTGCGGTCCGGTCTCCTCGGTGTACAGAGCGATTCTGTAGCTGAATGCCGCATTATGGAGTTTTGTCAGAGCCAGGTCTTGGTGAAAATTAGAGTGCAGCACTCTTATTTCCTGCTGAGCTGCAATTCTGGCTCTTAATTTGTCCAGTTTGTTTTTCAGAGACCGCACGTTGGCTAGCCGGAGGCTGGGTAGTGGTGGTCAGCTAGCGCGAGCTTTTAGCCTAGCATGGAGGCCCCCTTGCCTTGCTTGCATCACCGTCTCTGGAGCACTCTCCTGGGGTCAGCATGTTCACTCGGGCCTGGTGCTTTAAGGCCTTCCTGGGGCTGGTGGTGGTTGCGGGAGTGAACAAGGAGTTATAGCTCTGGTGGTATAAAGCCAGTAAATTCCAAATGGCTGTGTGTGTGTTATCAATATCCAGCATGCCCGTCTGTCTATGTTAGCAGTGCATGACATTTGTGAATGGCAGAAAAAACAGAAAATACACAAAAAAGAAGAAAAAGCCAGCATTCAAGAGTGGAGCGAGCAAACATATCTGCCTCGAGGGGTGCCATGATGCAACCAAAAGTCATAATGTAATTCAGCCCAGAGGTATTTATGTGAAATTTGGGTGATGATTGGTTGAAAACTGAGGGAGAAATAGCATCTTAAAAACATAATAATAATAATAATAAAAGTAGAAAGATCCTGAGTGAGAATAACAATTTGCACCAGTGCTGCTAACACAAATTAAATACATGTTTCAGGAACAAATTCATTAATTCATTCTTCATGTTCTTGCTGCTGTTTTTGTCATAATTTTCTACTTAACCTCCATTCCCTTATCAAGATATTATTTGATATATCGTGACTAAATTTGCTTATCGCAGTTTCCACTGATACTTTGTCAATCTTTTGGGGAAGCCATGGCCTAAAGGTTAGAAAAGCAGCTTTGGGACCAAAAGGCTGCTGGTTTGATTCCTTGGACTAGCAGAAATGGCTGAAGTGCCCTTGAGCAAGGCACCTAACCCCCAATTGCTCTCCAGGCTGCTCTGGGTCTGTTGTAGGTCACTCTACAGTAGATAAGAGTGTCTGCTAAATGCTTATAATGTCATGTTTTTTTGTTTTGTTTTGTTTTATATGACCATGCCAGTGAATTTACTGAAATGAATTGAGGGTGGCACAATGGTACAGTGGTTAGTACCTTCACCTCACAGCAAGAAGATTCTGGGTTTGAACCTTGCAGCCGATTGAAGCCTTTCTGTGTGGAGTTTGCATGTTTTCCCAGGTTTGCTGGTTTCCTCCCACAATCCAAAGACATGCTGATTAGGTCAGCTGGCTACTTTAACCCCATAGGTGTGAGTAGTTTTTCATCTCTGTGTTAGCCCTGTGATAGGTTGTCATCCTGCATAGGGGTGTACCTCACTGTGAAGTCAGCTGTGATTGGCTCCAGTGACCCTAATGGATAAGTGATAATGGGATGGAATCGAATTGATAATGCAAGAAAGTAAAATACTTTCATTTCCCAGCTACTTAAGCAAACATGAAATGTGAAAAACACAAACCTGGAAAACTTAATTAGTTTTCCAGAAACTAATTAAGATTTTTAGAAAACACATTAGAAAACACAGTTAGTGCTTGTGATAACAAAACGAGGCATTATGTTTCTGTAACAGCAATGAGGCAGGAAATCCATTACAGTAAGTCTTGAGCTCAAGAATCCTCTCATCTGCACAAATGAGAGAAAGCTCACTCATTAGCTGATGACATGGACTGAATTATGATTATGAATGTTTTGCTTAGTGGGCAGAACCTAAATTCTCCAAAAGTTCACTTCTTATAAAAAGGTCAAAGATGGTATGCTAATGTTAGAGAATGAGACACCGAATAATCTAAATGCAAAATAAGATTGCACTAAGGATAAAGGTGAGTCCTGATTGGGATGACATTTAGCAGGTCAATAAACATTTGAATTAAGTTATAGTTATTTTAGCTGTCTACCACAGTACATGGGAGTTTAAATTAAATAATGATAAAGGGCTGATTTTCAGCATTAACTTGAGGATATTTACATTCATGGTTCATTTCATATAAAGAAAAATATTAATTAACAATTGACTATAATTCAGGTAACTGCATTGTACCTTTCATTATCACAATATAATTAACAGGGAATAAAAGAAAAATAATTAAAAGTGTTTGATTTTCTTCTTCTTGTGATCTTCAGAAAAATGGTTGCAACTTCTTGCTGAGCCTGATGAAGGTGAAGTTCTGTGTTTTTCAGCTCTACCCTACAGCCGTGCAAACTACTGGGTTTGTGAGTCTGTGGCTAAACCATTTGTAGCCAACCTACTTCAATGATTGGATCAATATCAATAAATTGAGATCCTCCACTTCCTATGTTCTCTCTACTGAGCTGCTTTTTTTTTGTGCTTGTTTTTTTTTTTTTCATTTGGTGATTCATCAAGCTTCCACATCCTCCTGTATCTGCAGAGCAGTGGGCCTGTGTTTTTTATTCACTATTGTTTCCAGCTCGGTTTCCCTCTGGATAATGCTCCTTGAGGCAAACCATAGAATCATTAGTTTTCACAGCCATGTGACTAATGAGCTAAAATGTGGCTGTATTGATCATCTCAGAGAAGATGTTGCTTGCTCAAAAAGCACAGCAATACTGATGCTGACATAGCATGCCTGATTGGCAAATTTAGACATAAATCTTGAGTTGAATCTGAATGGCCTGCTAGCCATAAATATTCATGGACAATAATGACTGATAAGCAGAAGAAGTCTCTTTCAGAGCATGCAGAGGACCATGCATCAGATATGGCCAAGCTGAAATTTATATGGTAGGGCTGAACCCACAAATGATGAATACTTGTGCCCTTCTGTGGAGTCCTCAGCATAGCCTGAGAGCTGATTCTCCTCATCCACAAACAGCGAGGATGCTACATTTAAGGCTGAGTCTGGGATGGCACTGGACTGAATACATACAGCTCACATTGCCAAATGCACAGTCTTCACTGCAAAGGTTTTTCTGTGCCAGACAGCTAAGAGTACAATGAGTGTGTTAAGCTTTCCCAATCTAACATGACTGGTGGTGGACAGGTCAGTCTGAGCTGCATGCCTGCTTTTGTCACTTGCATTGCTTCACTGCCGGTTTTGCCATATGAAGAGCTATGCTCAGTGTTCACACTGATGACATTCATCAATCATCATACTGGGGTTATAATATTGTTTACTCTCAATGACAGGGACACAAGCCATAACTTCCAGGAGGAGTGAAGCTTTCTCCAGGAAGGGTTCTGCCTGCTAGCAGTATTCCATCAGAGGGAGTTAATCAGTATGGATGCTTCCATCAATGCCTAGGGAGTGGTGTAGTGCTACAGAAACACCCCATATGGAACCTCAGGTTGAGGACAGAATACGGTGTCTTGCAAACATATTCATGCCCTTTGGTGTTTGTCCTGTTTTGTCACATTATAAGCTGGAATTAAAATGGATTTTTTTTTTGGGGGGGAAGCACCATTTGATTTACACAACATCCCTACCACTTCAAAGGTGCAATTTTTTTAATTGTGACAAAAAATTAAGATGATAAAACAGAAATCTGGAATGTGCATATGTATCCCCCAAAGTCAATACTTTGGAGATCCACCTTTTGCTGCAATTACAGCTGCAAGTCTATTGGGGTATGTCTGTATTAGCTTAGCATATCTAACCACTGGGATTTTTGCCCATTCCTCAATGCAAAACTGCTCCAACTCCTTGAAGTTAGATGGGTTGTGTTGGTGTACAGCAATCTTCAAGTTATGCCACAGATTCTCAATTGGATTGAGGTCTGGACTTTGACTAGGCCATTCCAAGACATTTAAATGTTTCTCTTTTAAGCCACTCCAGTGTAGCTTTAGCAGTATATTTAAGGTCATTGACCTGCTGGAATGTGAACCTTCATCCCAGTCTTGAACCTCTGGCTGACTCAAACAGGTTTTCCTCTAGAATTGCCCTGCATTTAGTGCTATCCATCTTTCCTTCAATCCTGACCAGCTTTCCTGTCCCTACAGATGAAAAACATCCCCACAGTATGATGCTGCCACTACCATGCTTCATTGTAGGGATGGTGTTCTCAGGGTGATGGGAAGTGTTGGGTTTGTGCCTCATGTGGTGTTTCCCATGATAGCAAAAAAATTCAGTTTTAGTCTCATCTGACCAGAGAATAATCTTCTATGTGTTTGGGGAGTCGGCTACATGCTGTTGGGCAAATTCCAAATGTGTTTTCTTATTTTTTTCTTTAAGCAATGGCTTTTTTTTTCTGGCCATTCTTCCATAAAACCATGATCTGTGGCATGTACAGCTTAAAGTGGTCCTATGGACAGATACTCCCATCTTCGTTATGGATCTTTGCAGCTCCTTCAGTGTTATCTTTTGTGTCTTTGTTGCATCTCTGATTAATGCCCTCCTTGTCTGGTCAGGGAGTTTTGGTGGGTGGCCTTCTCTTGTCAGGTTTGTAGTGGTACCATATTCTTTCCATTCTGCTATCAGAGATTTAATGGTGCTCTGTGGGATATTCAAAGTTTGAGATGTTTTTATAACTCAACCCTGATCTATACTTCTCCATAACTTTGTTTCTGACCTGTTTAGAGTGCTTCTTGGTTTTCATGTTGGTTGCTTAGTAGTGTTGTCAGATTCCTTCCAGAACAGGTTGATTTATACAGACATCATGTGACAGATCATGTGACACTTTGATTGCACACAGGTGGATCT
>JAODXR010000021.1:25611306-25621632 GCA_028877395.1 Cathorops festae
CGCCCGTAGTCAGCTGGGATAGGCTCCAGCTTGCCTGCGACCCTGTAGAAGGATAAAGCGGCTTGAGATAATGAGATGATATGCTATATTTCTTCAAAGGATTTAGGTATTGTAATAACTAGATTCAGATACCATTTCTATCCAACACACACCTGTTATCTGCATTGCAACAGCTATTAAAAAAAAATAACCATTAGAAAATTTCTCATCAGCTGTAGCTCGAATATGTAAGGTGAAATTAGCAAGGATAATTCTGTTGAAAAGAATTCCTTGATTTCTACACTCTACTAACTTTTAAATATCAAGAAAACTATAATAACTACCTCATGTGTGACAGACTTTTTTTCCTAACTATATGTCTATTCAACTTTTGAGATACCTTGTCAGCAGACAGTTGTTATTATTAGTGATTTATTTATTTTTCCATCTGGCATTGTCTTCACTTTGGCAGAACATTAAAATTCTACGGTCAAAGTGGGTCACTTCATACTGTCAGTAATCCCAGTGTCAAGGAGCAGACTACAAACACTCAGGACTACAACTACCATGACACGCAGCAACCTCTGTCCCCAGCCTACTGAACTACAGCTGTCATGCATTTCCTTAATTATTGCTTCTGCTATTTAAGCAGCTCATTCACACCACTCTAGTGCGAAGTATCATCCTGCCATCTCAGTACATACCAACCCTTGTATCTTTTCCAGCTGTCTCTAGTGTTTCCTGACCTTTTGCTATTTCCTCTCCATTTTTGCTCTTTGTCTTTTCCATATCACGTTGTTCGCCGATTGCCTGACCTTTGCTAGTTTACTGATACTGATTTCATTCACATGTTTTGGTTTTGTTGACAGTCTGCTTATCTGCTTCCTCTGCACATACATCAGTAAGTGCCTGCACTCTCACAGGATACGTAGCTGTAATGGATGTAGTGGAGGGTCCTAAAAAGACTGCTCTAAATGTGTTGGGGAGTTTGCTAGGAGAACATCAACAGATGCTTGCCGACCTCACTTGGACGATGCAGCTCACATCTTTGATATCACAGGCTCTCCTAGCATGCTCTGAGCCTCCTGCTAGCCCATGCTTCAACACCCCACTCCAGAGAAGTTTCCTGGAGAAGTCATTGCATGTAAGTTTTTTTTTTTACTGCAATGGTCTATGTATTTTTCTACCATGCCGCATTTATCGGAGGAGCACAAGATTGCAAAATTTATATATTTTCTCTTCGGCAAAGCACTTCGCTGGGCCACTGCAGTTTGGAATAAGGGCCATGAGCAAGCCAAGTCCTATGAACTATTCCTCACCATCTTTAAAAGGGTGTTTGATCATGAACCAGAAGGGATAGAGGTTGGATAAAGTCTTCTCGCCAGTTCCCAAGGTTCCAGAAGTGTTGCTGAATATACCTTGGAATTCAGCTGCCAGTGGGTGGAATGATCCTGCATTGAAAGTGGCCTTTCACCAAGGCCTACGTCCAGAGATCATTAGTGAGCTAGCTTGTAGAGATGAGAACCTCACTCTGGACTCCCTCATTGACTTAGTGATTCAACTCAACCAATTGTTAAAGAACTGACCATCTATCCACTTCAACACCAAATCTGTCCAGTCTATGGAGGATGGCTCACCCATGGAGGTCTCATGCACCCGTCTAACCCACACTGAACGTACTAGGTGGCGCAAGGAGTTATTCTTCTATTGTGGGAGTCCTGAGCATAGCATCCGGCAATGTCCCATACGACCAGCCTGAGAGACCCCAACAGAGAGGCCTGTAAGCTCCATAAGTCTGGTGAGGAAATTCAGTTCTAAATCCTTTACCATCCCCATCCTACTTAGGGTAGGGTCTTCCACTCATGTCTTATCTGCTTTTGTTGATTCAGGGGCAGAGGGGAGCTTTATCAGTAGTGCCATCTTGCAGAACCTTGACCTGCCTACCATCCCCCTGCACAGCACACTCAGTATCAAGACCATTGATGGAGGACCCATAGGTGATGGACTGGTCACCACTCACACACAACCAGTACAAATTCAAATAGGGGCTTTACACAAAGAATTCATATCACTCTATTTAACCACCATTGTCGATCATGACATCATCTTTGGCTATCCCTGGCTACATGATCCATTGATTTCATGATAAAACAAGGAAATTATTCAATGGTCACCCACATGCTTCCAGAACTGCCTCTCTCCCTCAGATCAGAGTAGCTTCTTCCTCCATAGAGAGCCCCCAATCCGACTCCATAGGCAATATTCCAGATTGTTACTTAGACCTTGTAGAAGTCTTCAGTAAGGGGAAGGCCTGCGGGTTACCTCCTCACAGGCCATACGATTGCTCGATCGACTTACTGCCAGGTATATCTCCTCTACACGGTCGTATTTATCCCTTGTCCCAAAAGGAACAGGCAGCCATGGAGGAATACATTCAGGAGGCTCTCAAACAGGGATACATCTGGCCTTTCAAGTCACCCGCATCGGCTGGTTACTGTTTTTGTTGAGAAATAAGGAGGTGGACCGAGGCCTTGCATCGACTACAGAGGCTTAAATCAGGTCACCGTAAAGTATCCTTATCCTCTTACCTTGGTTCCAGCAGCTCTTGAACAGCTTTGATCCACCAAGATATTTTCAATGCTCGATCTATGAAGTACATACAACCTGATCCGAATAAGAAGGGGTTATGAATAGAAGCCAGCCTTCACCATGACTGCGGGGCACTTCAAGTACCGGGTCATGATGTATGGCCTTTCTTTGGCACCCAGCATGTGTTTCTTCAATGACGTGCTATGGGACATGCTGGGCAAATATGCCACCTCTATTGACAATATCCTGATTTACTCTTCAGATGTCCAGAGTCACCAGGAACACGTCAGAACTGTTCTCAAGTGACTGTTAGAGAACAACCTTTACGTAAAGGCCGAGAAGTGAGAGTTTCATCTAAACGAGGTTTCCTTCCTTGGCTATATCATTAGCACCAAAGGAGTATGCATGGACTCCTCCAAGGTAGCAGCCGTCACGTCCTGGCCTACAGCCAGGTCTGTAAAGGAGCTTCAATTATTCCTAGGCTTTGCAAACTTTTATCGCTGGTTCATTCAAGGTTTCAGCTCTCTAGCAGCTCCCCTTACCATTCTATTGAAGAAGGGCCCCAAGCAACTACAGTGGAACTTTGTGGCCGAGAAAGCCTTCGGTCGACTTGTGCTTGCATTCACCTCGGTCCCCATACTCCAACACCCTGACCCCACTAAGCCTTTCATCATGGAAGTAGATGCATCTGACACTGGGGTAGGGGCCATCCTGTCACAATGTTTTAGGGAGAAACTGAGGCTACACCCCATAGCCTTTTTTTCTAAAAAATTAACTTCAGCAGAAAGGAATTATGATGTGGGGAACAGAAAGCTCCTCACTATTAAATTAACCCTCAAAGAATGGTGGCACTGGTTAAAGGGAGCCACATGTCCCTTCATCATCCTCACAGACCACAAGAACCTCGAGCATCTCCGAAAGGCCAAGAGGCTAAACCCCAGCCAGGTCAAGTGGGCATTATTCTTCACCTGGTTCAATTTCTCTCCATCCAGGTGCCAAAACCACCAAGGCAGATGCATTATCCATCACCTGGGAACTGGACAAAGAAATAAGCAAGTCTCCACCCCATTCATCTCCCACCTGGTCTTCTCTATGTGCCCAAGCACCTATGCAGTCAACTAATCACCTGGCCTCACTCATCTCCCACCACTAGACATCCCAACAGGTGATGTACTCACCAAATGCTATCACAGATCTTCCACACTCTCAAGGGAATACCACCATAATGGTAACTATCAATCGATTCTCAAAAGCTCTAAAACTCATCCCTTTATCCAGTATCCCCATAGCTTCTCAGATTGTCCGTAATCAGACTGCCAGTATCCCGGTGTGAAGGAGCAGACTACAAACACTCAGGATTACAACTCTCATGACACTCAGTGCCCTCTGTCCCCAGCCTGCTGAACTACAGCTGTCACACATTTCCTTAATCACCGCTTCCACTATTTAAGCCACTCATTCACACCACTCCAGGGCGAAGTATCATCCTGACATTTCAGTACATACCGAGTCTTTTCTGACTGTCTCTAGCATTTCCTGACCTTTTGATATTTCCTCTCAGTTTTCACTCTTTGTCTTTTCCACATCACGTTGTTCGCCAATCGCCTGACCCTTGCTAGTTTACCGACACCGATTTCAGTCACACGTTTTGGCTTTGTTGACAGTCTGCTTATCTGCTTACTCTGTGTATACTGTGTGTGAAATGAGAGTTCAGTAGCCTGATAAAACAAACTACCAATACTATGCTGTCTCTTTCATGCATCACTTAAAATAAGGTCTGGGACTCCTCGGGGGTCCATGAAGCATAGCCTAGATGAAGCATAGATCTGGATGTTCAATCCACCATTGCTATATTTATTGTTGAGTCCTTAAAGTTGTTAAATAGACTTAGATCATTTGAATTAAGGGCTGCATGTCTTTGGACTGTGGAGGAAACCAGATCACCCAGAGGAAACCCACACAGACACAGGGAGAACATGCAAACTCCATACAGAAAGGCCCTCATTGGCCACTGGGTTCAAATCCAGGACCTTCTTGCTGTAATGTGACTGTGCTAACCACTACACCACCATGCCACCTTACAAGTGAACCAATAAATGCCAATTTGGACCTAGTGTATTCTGTTTAGGAATAATTTTAAAAAAAGAAAAAAGGAAGCCTTTCTGTGTGGAGTTTGCATGTTCTCCCTGTGTCTGCATGGGTTTCCTCCAGGTGCTCTGGTTTCCCCCACAGTCCAAAGACATGCAGGTTAGGCTAACTGGTGGCTCTAAATTAACTGTAGGTGTGAGTGTTAATGGTTGTTTGTCTCTGTGTCAGCCTGGCCATTATTTGGTGACTTGTCCAGTGTGTATCTTGCCCATAGTCAGCTGGATAGGCTCCAGCTTGCCGGCAACCCTGCACAGGATAAGTGGTTATGGATAATTGATAGATGGCTGCAAGCATTTTGAGAACCTATGGTTAATTCCCACAACTTCCAGTAGAGAGTTATATTAATAATCATCATCAAATTGTTGATCTTCAGTAATTGCTTTATTTTAGGTATGCTCATGGAATATCCAACTCGAGTAATGCATGGGTCACAAAACTGGAAAATTTACCTATGGGCAATTCCCCTACATGCATTCTTTTGGACACCGGTGGGAAAACTATGAACCCAGAAAAAACATGCAAATATGGAGAGTACTTGCGAAACACCTCACTGACAATAACCCAAGCTAAAGACTCAACCTGGGACCCTGGTACTGTGAAACAGCAACACTGTCAACTGTGCCACCATGCTGCTCAAGATAGATTATAGATTAACATTAATTTGTTTTAATTAACAGTTCCAGGGTGTCATGGTGGTATAGTGGTTAGCACTGTCACATCACAGCAAGAAGGTCCTGGGTTCAAGCCCAGTGGCCAATGAGGGCTTTTTTTGTGTGGAGTTTGCATGGTCTGTCTGTGTGGGTTTCCTCTAGGTGCTCCAGTTTCCCCCACAGTCCAAAGACATGCAGGTTAGGCCAATTGGTGGTGCTAAATTGACCTTAAGTGTGAATGTGAATGGCTGTTTGTGTCAGCCCTGCAATGACCTGGTGACTTGTCCAGGGTGTACTCTGTGTCTCTTGCTCATAGTCAGCTGGGAAAGGCTCCAGTTTGCCTTTGGCCATGTACAGGATAAGTGGCTACATATAATGGATGGATAATAGTTTCAGTTACTAACAATTTTATGATCACATATGCATTAGAATAAGCATCAGAATCAGTTAGTAAGGATGGCCAAGTTTCATTACCTATTGATTAGGATTTAGGAGCTGCAATGAAGTTTATACATATCCACTTACAGTCAAAGTAAAAGTTTGTGAACCCCTTGGAATTTTCTACATTTATGTCTAATTCCCATATAAAACATGGTCATATATTCATGTAAGTCACAATAATGAACAAAGACAGTCTCTTACAACTAAAGATACACAGATTTTCAAAGAATGTTTGACCATATTGAATAAATCATTCAAACTATGAAACTGAAGGTTGGAAAAAGTAAGTGAACCCTAAGCTAATTACTTTTTAAAAAGCTCATTGCAGTCAGAATTTAGCATACCTGGGTTCCATTTAATGAAACAAGTTCAGAGGTGTGGCCTAGAATTACTTTGATTGATAAAAAGCCCCTGAAAAGTTTGAACTTTTGACAAGAAGCATATCTAGACGGGAATCATGCCTCACACAGAAGAGCTATCTGAAGTCCTAAGATCAAGAATTGTTAACTTACATAAGGCTGGAAAGGGTTATAAAGTCATCTCAAAGATTTTAGGTTTTCAACAGTCTACTGTCAGGCAAACTGTCTATAAATGGAGACGATTAGGTATTGTGGCTACTCTGCCTTGAAGGGGGCGCCCCACCAAGATGACTCCAAGAGCACAACATTAATGAGGTAAAGAAGAACCCTGGTGAGACAGTGAAAGACTTGAAGAGGTCATTAGAATTGGCTAACATCTCTGTTCATGATTCATGAATATGCAAAACATTGAACAAGAAAGGAGTCCATGGCAGGACACCAAAAAGGAAGCCACTGCTGTCAAAAAAGAACATTGCTGCATGCCTGAATTTTGCAAAAGAGTACTTGGACACTAAACAATGGTACTGGGAAAATGTTTTGTGGAGTGATGAAACCAAAATTGAACTATTTGGGTGGAACAAGCAGAACTCCATTTGGCATTAAAAGGGCACTGTATATCAACATCAAAACATCATCCTTACAGTAAAGTATGGTGGAGGGAACATCATGATTTGGGCCTGCTTTGCTGCATTAGGGCCTGGACAGCTTGCCATCATTGAGGAGAAAATGAATTCCCAAATTTATCAACAAATTCTCCAGGATAATGTGAGGGTGTCTGTCCGTCAACTGAAGCTCAGAAGAGGCTGGGTGATGCAACAGGACAATCACCTCAAACATTACAGCAAATCCACAGCACAATCGTTTTAGAAGAACAAAATCTGCCTTTTGGAGTGGCCTAGTCAGAGCCCAGATCTCAATCCGATTGAGATGCTGTGGAATGACTTGAAGACAGCCATACACAGAAAACAACCCAAGAATATGGAAGAGTTAAGGCAGTTCTGCAGGGAAGAACGGGCTAAAGTTCCCCCTGCATGATGTGCAGGTCTGATCTGCAGTTACAGGAAGTGCCTGGTTGAGGTCATTGTTGCCAAAGGAGGGTCAACCAGTTATTAAATCCAAAAGTTCACTTACTTTTTCCACCACTACTGTGAATGTTGGATACATTTGTATAATAAAGTCATGAAAAAGTAGAATGTTTTTTTGTGTTATTGACTTAAGCTCATTGTGTATATCAGTACCTGTGACTTCGATGAAGATCAGATCACTTTTTATTACCAATTCATGCAGAAAACGAGATAATTCCAAAGGGTTCACATACTTTATACTTTGACTGTATCTGCACTTTAGGATGTGAAGTTATTGGAAAATGATCAACTATTGCTGGGTTTCAGTCATGTGACTTTTCTTAGCGGTTTTACCAGAAGTGAAATAATTGATGGTCTAAACGGCTGCCGTAGTGTAAACAACTAGCAATAATTTATCAGAGTATGCTCATAATCTAGAAGCCACTGCTCATTTTAGATATACTCAAAATATTGCTATGTGCAATGGAATCAACCCCTACCATCTAGGAAAGAAGGATTTGTCATATGATCTCAAAAACTACCCTTCAGTCCAGTTCCATGACATCTCGAACTATCTGGTGTTGCAGACTTTCTTCTACACCACAAAACAGAGGAAAGTGTTGAATAGTATGGAGACTTACAAATTTTTTGTATGTGGCTGGGTAAAGGACCTTGGTATCAAGTCACTGCCGAATGAATTCTGTATTGTTTTTTCCCCTGTTTATGTATGTTTTTTTTAAAAGCTTTTCGTTCGCGTCTTTACAACAAAGTGCTACAAGTTGAAACATGAACAAACAACAGTTTGCTTGATTCTCACTTGTGTTGGCTCTTATCTCTCAGGTAAATCATTCACAAAGATCATCAGAAACCCCTTTAAAGACCTAGATCTTCGTTAAACAAGATGGAAAAGTGATCGCGGTGCATTGTAACCATATGGCTGGGAAGAATTTTGTCGCAATCTTCATGTATATGGACTTTGTGAGGAGTAAACAAAGAAACAGCTGGGGACTTTAGCGCTTCATGACTAAACAAAGTACCATAAAATAACAACACATAGCAAGAAAAATACTTGGAAAACACTAAGGACATAGCTGAGAGGGATATACAAACCTTTCACCAAGTGATCGCTGCAAACTCGAGCACGCTTCGACTTGGCTCCCTTTGATTTCAGTGAAAGGTTCAAAAGCTACCTTTCTTGACATCTTTTTGTGAAATCCTGTGTTCGTTCACTCTTTTTTATTAGTTCATGGGGAACCCTGAAGAAACTTTTATCAGTTTCATGGTTTGATGGATTCGAATATCCTAAAACAACACATGTGTAAGGCATTTTTCATGTGAGCAATGCACCTTCTCTGTACAAACGCTTGGTTAACTGAGCTTTGGTAGACCTCCGGCTAAAGTTTTGAATAACTAATGAGATGGATGTGATGTCACATGAAACCCAGCAATGCACTCACGGTCCACTTTAGGAACGCCTGTACATGCACATTTATCACATTTATTCAATTATCCAATCAGCCAATTATTTATAACACTGTGTAGAAACTGCTAGGATGTGGGTGGAGCACAGAAGTATGTCAGGCTGTTATTTGCTTCAAGTTCACTTTATTTGGCTTTTCAGCACAACTCTTTTCATGTGGGGACATGCACAGACATTCATACACACACACACACACACACACACACACACAGACAACATCATGTTCTGGTCCCCGATCTCCCTTCCTCTATTCCTTTCACTCCTTTCATAGGGTGCCATCACTGTAAAAGACACGCAAACACATGTTAATTGACAACAGGTGTAACGATATGACTGCTCACTTTCTCTGACTTTGCTTTCCATTCACAGACTGACGCTCGTCCACACCCCCGCTGCCACCCCGCCTGATTCAGGCCAGGGAGCCGTCTGGGCTGCAGCAGACCCCCCCCCCCCGATGGCCTTGATGGGACAAGAAGTCTGCCACCACCATCTGTGGCCCCAGCCTGAATTTGAATGGCTGGAGGGCAAGATACCATATCTGCACCCCCAGCTCGAATTTGAATGGCTGGAGGGCAAGATACCAATAGGTGATCCGCGTGTTGACATCTTTCATGCGGTGGAGCCAGTGGAGGGGCGCCTGGTCTGAAAAGAGGGTGAAAGGGCATCCTAGTAGGTAGTACCAGAGTGTGAGGACCACCCACTTGATGGCTAGGCACTCGTTCTCTATCGTGCTGTACCTGCCTTCCCGCATTGACAGCTTCTGGCTAATGTACAGCACTCCCCCTCCATCTTCTGGGACAGAATGGCCCCCAGCCCTCTGTCTGATGCATCCATCTGTAAAATAAAGGGGAGCGAAAAGTCAGGAGAGTGTAACAGTGGCCCCCCACACAGTGCAGCCTTTACCCTAGAGAAAGCCTGTTGGCATTGCTCCATCCACTGGATCGGATATGGTGCTCCCTTTTTAGTGAGATCAGTCAGAGGGCTGGTGACATCCAAATAATTTAGTATGAAGCTACGATAGTAGCCAGCCAGGCCCAGGAACTGTCTCACCCCCTTTTTGGTTTTGGGCCTTAGGCAGGCCACAATCACTGCAGTCTTGTTAATTTGGGGACACACCTGCCCATGGCCCAAGTGGAAACCCAGATACTGTACTTCCACCCACCCAATTGCACACTTTTTTGGGTTAGCTGTGAGACCTGCACACCTCAGTGACTTTAGGATGGCCCTAAGGTGTGTGAGGTGCCGTGGCCAGTCAGTAGTCAGAAACACTTTTATTGCCAGGTGTGTTAACACATATGAGGAATTTGACTCCGGTTCCACTTAGTTTTCATAGTACAAACAGATAAAAGTGTATACACAAAAACAACAACAAAACAAGACAAAACAAAGATGGAGAGTGAGTCCCACTGCAGCGATCTTTGAGGGGAAAGATTGCAGCCACAGCAACAACCTTGAAGGCAGTGCTGGCTGGGAGAGCAAGATAAAATTGGAATTTGTGTAGGCTTGAAATGGGTAGACGTGTCCTTTTCCGACTAACCTGTTTGCCCATTCTGGCCAAAGTGATCCATATCCCTCTGCAAAGCCATCAGCTTCTCCAAGATAGAATCCACAGTGCG
>JAODXR010000021.1:30165451-30175695 GCA_028877395.1 Cathorops festae
GCCTTGAGAATTTGCATACTTCTGAAGGGTGCCGTGACTGAAAAAAGGTTGAGAAATGCTGCACTACACCACCGTGCTGCCAATTATATATATTGTTAATAACCTATTATTACCATTTGCGTAAGAACCATTAAACCAAGATTTTTTTTTACTTTTGTGTTTTAGATTTTTATGTTTAAACTGCACCTTTGAACTTGAAGCACTGCCAAACAGTACCTCAGTAACATACACACACTTATAAAAAGGTCTACCAGAAACATGGGACCTCAAACTGAGAAACCTAAAGACCCACTATAGCCCTAATACTGACTGATTACACAGTCCCAGTATGAAGAAGGGAGAACTGAACGTAGGCTACCTGCTGACTTTTAACCTCAAATGATAGGCCCAGTCACCAACAGAGATTTGGTAAAAGAAAAGTCAGCATTCTAATGCGAAAGATATGCCTGCTTTGTTGCCACTAACAGGTCGAAACGGGGAAGACAGGGTGACAAGGCCACTTGGAGTGTGTTTTCTGAGTTGAGCCTGTTTCGGTATTTTGTCTTTGTGGCTGTCATGTGAAAATGCTGTCTCACAGAGGTATGTTGAATGGAAAGGCATCAGTGTTTTCACTGCCATCTCACTCAGCTGGGGATATTCATGGCAGCATGACAGCCAGAATTCAGACAGAGAAAGTCGACCAAATCTCAACTGCAGACCAGTATCGCACGAAAGCTCCAGAAGTTTATCCTGCACCACAGGTGGCAGAGCGCTCGTTTCTGGGTTGGTGAATGGATCTCTTACCCATTGCTTTTCCATGAGATGGGATTTTGAGGGGAAGTATGAATCAAAATGACGCAGTGTTTCGGTAAGGTGCTGCGCGATCACTGCCGGCACCTGCCCCAAATCCACACCTTCATCAGCCAGAGACGACAGACAGCCGAACATGTCAAACACACCTCTATTAACTCTGTTGGTCCAGACTGAGAGCTTCTTTTTGAAAGCCATGATTTTATCATTGGCTTGAAAAATGTCACACGCTTGGCCTTGGATCGACAGGTTTAGCATATTGAAATGGTCCCGGATGTCAGAAAGATAAGCTACCTTTATAAGCCAAGACTGATCTCGCAGGTGATCAGCAAGATTGGACTGTTTTATTTGTCAAGAATGCCTCAGGCTCATGCCTCAACTCGTACACTCTGTTCACCACTTTTCCCCGTGACAGCCAACGAACCTCAGAGTGCAAGAGCAGATGAACATGATCTGCACCCATTTCTTCACACAGAGCTGTAAATAGACCGGAATTTGTTGGATTGGCCTTAATGAAGTTCACTATTTTGAGTACTTGATTTAAAACTTCATGAAGCTCTGTGGACAGGTGTTTAGAGGCAAGTACCTCTCGATGAATAACACAGTGCGTTGCCTGCACTGATGGTGAAACGTTTTTTACCCGAGCAACAACTCCGTTGTGCCTGCTGGTCATAGCTGCTGCCCCATCTGTGCAGACACCGAAGCAATGCCCCCATATCAACCCATGCCTAGATTTATATCCATCAAGCATACGGAATATTTCTCCAGTGGTTGTGGTCCCGGAAGCACCTTACAAAACAAAAAATCCTCATGAAACCGGCCCTCATGAGCATATGTGATGTACACCAGAAGCATAGCCAAGTTAGAGAGATCCGTGGTGTCATCTAATTAAATGGCAAACCAGTCAGGTGACTTCGCCCTTTCTAAAATTTGCATTTCGATGTCTGCCGCCATATCGTCAATTCGATGACAGACCGTGTCATTTGACAGAGGAATCTCTTTTACTTTGGCTGCAGCAGCCAGACCCAACACCTCACAACAAGTAGTAACAATCGAAGGCATAATTAGCTTCTCCCCAGTTGTGAAGGGTGCCTGACATTTGGAAATGCGGTGTGAAATCATGTATGATGGCTTTGTTAGCTTTTCATTCTCGGTCAATTTACTTTTCAACACTTTAGTTTGGGTGGCCAATTCATCACGTTTTCTTCTGAAAAAATCCTCCGATTTATCCTTGAGATGCGAATGTTTAGTTTCCAAATGCCAGTGTAATTTGGATGGCTTCATAGCTTCGTTGCTTAGCATAATGGCAGATAACATAGTTGTCCCCCGAAACCAATCTATCACTTGAAATAAAGCCGAATTGTACGTATGAAGGATCATAATTGCGAGTGGAATGGGCAATATTTTTTTTGCCTCTGGCTCATGTTGTGTATCTGCACTGTTGGATGGGTGCTTTCCAAAGAAAGAGTCAAGAGTAGCTTGCTTTGAACATGCCATGATATTGCTCTCAAAGTGTGCGCGCGCGAATGACTGGACTTGAAACTGAATGAATGAATGCGTGCAAGTGTGAATGGGGGGGCTTACGCTACGTGGCACACCGTGACAAAAGCACTGAGAGCAGAACCAGCCAATCGCTCTTCTACATAATCTGATTGACAGGGACCAGTAGTTTGAAATTATAATACTGACTACTAGTGCAGAGGCAGGCTTGCGGACCGACAGTAATCTTCTCATGGACCGGTTCTGGTCCAGGCCCATAGATTGAGAAACACCATGTTAAGGGACTGAAGACACCAAGTGATGAAGTGTTTCAGGTGTTATTTTGTCCCATTCTCCCTGCAAAAATGTCTGAAGGTGTGCAGTTGAAGTGGGTTGTCATTGTAATTTTTTTTTTTTTTTCGTTTCAAAATTCGCTACACATTATTGGGGAGAAAAGGGACAGGCACCCTCTTCCACAGCCATGCCTTTGTAATGAGTACAGAATGTGATTTTGCATTGTCTTTTTGAAATATCCCTGGAAAAGATGTTGTCTTGAAGGCAGCATATATTGCTCCATCATGTACTTTTCTGAATTGATGCTGCCATCACATATATGCAATTTAGCATTAGATTAAACTGCACTGACACAACCCCATACCATGACAGACCTTGGCTTTTGGATTTGTTCTTCCAAAAAAGACCTGGAATACTGATTTTTGTCATGTTCCGCCCCGGACTTCCACTTCTGAGATTTATTATCTCCCAGTTCAATGCTAATCCGGCTCCAGGACGGGACTTCCATCTTGCCAGCATTCACTTCCTGGTTTGCTCTGCTGTGTATAAAAAGGCCATTCTCAGAAGGGGACTTTGCCAGAATGTCTCGTTGGTTTTTTATGTAGTCTCTGCGACATTATTGCTTCTTGGATTTTGCTCTCTGTTTTGCCTGTTTCTTGTCATAGTTTTTTGCACTACATTTTTGTCTTTTTTCATGTTTGTTGTGCTATGTTTTTGTCTGGACTATTTTTTTTATGCTAGCGTTTTTTGTCCTTGCCTGCCTTATTTGTCCCTAGCTTTTTCTGGATTCTTTTTGGTTTATTTTTTTATTCCTATTAAATCTTTTTTATTATTGGATTTACTGGTTTGTGTTCTGTTCTTGGATCCTACTCACCACATCTCACCACCTAAAACAGTACATTCTGGCCAACATGGATCCAGGTCGACGCGTTCTTACTTGGCTTGTTCGACGTCATCAAGGATGAAATGGTATCTCAGGAACTGCCGTTGGACCTCGCCACTCTCATGGACCTCGCCAATTGTATCGACGCTCGGGTCCTACAATGTAGGAGAGAGAAGAGCTGCCTCAGCTGCAAATTCTCTCGCCTCATCCATCAAACCATTGCAGGTAGATTGGGTACGGGTGTCAACAGAGGAACGACTGCACCAGCAGAACACGGGGGCCTGCTTCTACTGTGGTCAGCACGGACACATCTGCTAATCCTGCCCGCTAAAAATACAAGCTCACCAATTAATCAAGGCGCCCTGGTGAGCAAAGCTTGGAATCAGTTCCCTGCTGACCGACCGTTGCTCCCCATTATCATCATGCACAACAACTGGCATCACCATCTTCAGGCACTCATTGACTTGGGGGAGGACAGGAACCTGATCTGCTCTGCCACCACCAAGGATCTCGGAATCCCGTTCCTCACAGTCGAGGTCCCTCTCACTGTCCTGACACTCAAGCACTGGCTTGACCACCATCACTCACCTCGCCACCCTGCTCACCCTAAGGATTTCAGGCAATCACTCTGAAACTATACAATTTCACGTCATGAACAACCCTCATGTTCCCGTTATTCTTGGACTACCCTGTTTGATGCAGCACAACCCCGACTTAAACTGGACTGATCACACCATCTTAGGCTAGAGTCCTTTCTGCCTGGCCTCCTGCCTGAACTCTGCTCTGCCTCCCACCAAACCACCACAGCCCTCAGCCAGTGAGTTTCCCGACCTCTCTCATGTGCCTCCCGAATATCTGGACTTCAAGCCAGTTTTTAGTAAAACCCGAGCAGTGACCCTCCCTCCTCACAGGCCTTATGATTGCGGGATCGACCTCCTGCCCGGGATGGAACCACTCAAGGGATGTCTCTACTCTCTCTCGCCCACCGAACGACAGGCCATGGAGAAGTACATCATGGTGTCACTGGCAGCTGGGATCATCCACCCTTCCTCCTCTCCAGCAGTGGTGGGATTCTTCATCGAAAAGAAGGACAAGTCACTCTGTCCCTGCATTGACTATTGAGGTCTCAACGCCATCATGGTCAAGAACCGCTACCCACTACCACTCATGACCACAGCCTTCGAACTACTTCAGGGAGCTAAGGTGTTCACTAAACTAGACTTACACAATGCCTATCACCAAGTTAGGATCAGGGAAGGGGATGAGGGGAAGACGGCCTTCAACACCACCACAGGTCACGATGAGTACCTCGTAGTCCTTTTCGGCCTGACCAATGCACCCACAGTATTCCAGGCGCTAGTTAACAACATCTTAAGGGACTTCATTAACACCTTTGTCTTCATATACCTGGATGACCTCTTGATTTTTCTCTTGCTCCCTGGAGGAAGATCGGGGTCACATCCAGCAGGTCCTCCAGTGCCTGCTAGAAAATAAACTGTTCATTAAGGCAGAGAAAAGTGAGTTCCATCATTCCTGGGGTTCATCATCACTCTGGCAAAGATTCAAATGGACCCCCTCAAGCTGGAGGCAGTCACTGACTGGCCCACCCCATCTTCGACACGAGAGCTCCAGCGCTTCCTAGGATTCACCAACTTCTACAGGTGCTTCATTCACAAGTTCAGCATGGTGGCCGGACCTCTCTCAGCCCTGACCTCGACCAAGGCCCAATTCAAGTGGGGGGAGGAAGCAGAGAAAGCCTTTTCCACGCTCAAGCACAGATTTACCTCAGCACCCATTCTCACCATACCCAATCCAACCAAGCAATTTATTGTCAAGGTCAATGCTTCCAAGTCAGGGGTCAAAGCTATACTATCCCAGAAGGCCAGTGACGACAAGGTCCACACATGCTCCTTCTTCTCCTGCTGGCTATCCCCAGCCAAATGGAATTATGACATCAGCAACCAAGAACTATTGGCTGTTAAACTAGCCTTGGAGGAGTGGAGGCACTGGCTCGAGGGGTCGGAGCTCCCCTTCCTAGTCTGGACTGACCATAAAAATCTGGAGTACCTCAAGTCCACCAAATGCCTTAATTCCCATCAAGCCCCGTTGGTCTCTTCTCCTGGTTCAACTTCACGCTCTCCTACCGCCCAGGCTCTAAGAACGGCAAACCCGACACCCTGTCCAGGATGTTTTCTTCCCAGCAAGAGGAGTCTAAGCCACTCGAGACCATTCTTCCTCCATGCTGCCTGGTGGGAGCTGCCATTCTAGAGGTTGAGACGCTCATGCAGAAGGCCCTGGAGTGGGATCCCGGTGAAGGCAACTCAAACAACATACCACCTAACCATCTGTTTGTTCCCTGTTCTGTGTGAAACCAGGTGCTGCAGTGGGGTCATGGCTCCAAGTTGGCTCATCACCCAGGAGCTGCTCAAACCCTGGCACTCATCCAACAGCACTTCTGGTGGCCATCCATCAAGGAAGGTGTCCAGGAGTTCGTTGCAGCCTGCGACACATGTGCCTGGAACAAGACAGCCAATCGACCCCCTGCTGGCTTGCTAAGACCCCTCCCGAGTCCTCATCAACCCTGGTCTCACATCACAGGACTCCCCAACTCAGGTGGCAATACATGCATCCTTACTGTCATTGACTGTAGTTTCTGACTGGCACCCTCAGTTCACTGTACAATTCTGGAGAGCCTTCTGCAAACTCACTGGGGCCACCTGTAGTCTCTCCTCAGGCTTCCACCCACAGACCAATGGCCAGGCAGTACAGACTAACCAGGCTGTGGAGGTTGCACTCAGGTGCATGGCATCCAGGGATTCCAGTTCTTGGAGCAGGTACCTACCTTGGATCGAATACGCACATAACACTCTCTCTTTCTCTGCCACAGGTCTCTCTCCATTCCAGTGCTCAATAGGGTACCAACCACCACTGTTCCCCAGCCAGGAAGAGGAGGTCACCATATCCTCAGCCCAGATCTTCATATGCCACTGCAGGAGGATGTGGGCAATGGCCCAGAGAAGACTCATTCACTCCACCCCAGCATCCAAGAGGCAGGCCGACAAATGCCGCTCTAAGGCGCCCACCTACCAGGTGGGACAATGAGTCATGCTCTCCACACAACACCTGCCATTCAGAACCATCTCCCACAAGTTGGCTCCCAGGTACCTAGGACTTTTCCTCATCAGCAAGGTAATCAATCCATGTTCTGTAAGACTGGCTTTACCACTCACCATGTGATGTGTTCACCCCACCTTTCATGTATCACAGCTTAAACCCCTGGTCTCCAGTCCTTTGCTCATTTTGCTATTCTAGCCATTTCTGTGCCTTTATTGTATTTCATGGTTTTTGCTCAAGCTATTTTATATATATACAGTCACTGTGGGACTCCTCAACAATGCCCATTTCGAGCATGGCCTCGAGTTCTTCCCGAACAATCTTCTTCTTGTGTTCGGGTAGCCTATAAGGGTGGCTGTGCACTACCACACCTACCTACTATGAGGTAGGTGCAGCTGGGCATGGGTGAGAACACATCCAAAAATTCGGCCTGCAACTGGGCAACCTCCCTGAGTTGGGTCGGAAAGAGGTGGTCTCCACAGGGGACCGGAGAGGTAAGCGATGTCAATGTTCCCTTTTGAACCTCCTGCCCCAGCTCTGCCTTCTCCAGAACCAATGACACCAATGCCACAGGGACCTCCTCATTCCACAGTTTGAGCAGATTGAGGTGGTAAATCTGTAGCGCCCCACCCCTGTCCATTCACCTCACCTCAAAATCAACATCCCCGACTCGCCGTGTGTCCTCAAAGGGTCCTTGTCACTTGGCGATCAATTTGGAGTTTGATGTGGGCAACAGTATGAGTACTTTATCTCCCAGTGCGAACTCCCTAAGGCACGTACTCCTGTCATACACGTGGATTTGCCATTCTTGGGCCTGCTGCAAATTCTCCTGGGTTAGGTGTGTGAGTGTGTGGAGTTTTGAGCACAGGTCAATAACGCATTGAATTTCATTTTTGCTTGGTGAAGGTCCCTCCTCCCAATTTTCCTGCATTACATCTAGGATGCCGCGCGGCTTATGCCCATATAATAATTAGAATGGGGAGAACCCTGTGGAGGCTTGTGGGACCTCTCACACTGCGAATAACAGGGGTTCCAGCCATTTATCTGAATTGTGTGCATCCTCGCGTACAAACTTTTTAATTATGTTCTTGAGGGTGCGATTGAACTGTTCGACTAAACCGTCCATTTGTGGGTGATAAATGCTAGTGCAGATCGGCTTAATTCCCAATATGCCATAGAGTTCACACAATGTGCGTGACATAAACGAAGTGCCTTGATCAGTCAGAATCTCTTTGGGGATTCCGACTTGGGAGATGACGTGGAAGAGCGCTTCTGCAATACTATGTGCTAAGATATTGTGAAGAGGCACTGCTTCCAGATATCGCATTGCATAGTTCACCAGAACAAAAATAAAGCAATATCCTCGTGCTGACCGATCTAATGGCCCGACGAGATCCATCCCAATTCTTTCGAACGGGGTCTCGATTAGCAGCAGAGGGTGCAAAGGTGCTTTTGGAATGGCTGTGAGATTTACTAACTGGCATTCGCGGCATGCTGTACACCACCTACAGACATTTCTGCCAATCCCTGGCCAATAGAACCGGGCCATTATTCAGGCTAGTGTCTTAATGGGGTGAGGACAAGAAACAGAAGGGAAGAGAGAGAAAGAGAGAGAGAGAGAGAGAGAGAGAGAGAAGAGAGGGGAGGGGAGAAGAGGAGACATGCTGTCCTGCCATCGGAATGGCTGCCATATGGTCCTCCGCCAGCTCAATTGCCTGATCCAGTGATGCCAGGAGATGGCACTGGACCCACTCCGCTGTTCCTTCCGGAAGTCAGGCGATGAACTGTTCCAGTGCCACCAGGTCAATGATTCCCTTGGTGTCACGGTTGTCAGCCCTCAGCCACCACCAGCAAGCATCCCGGAGCTGCTGGCCAAACGCGAATGGAAGCATTGTCGTTGCTGTTCCCGGGTGTGACCAATGCGTTGGAGGACGGCCCTGCGGAGGTCCGTGTAGACCAACCGGCTGTCGGCGGGGAGCTGCAGCAGGGCCAGCTGCGCCTCGCCTGTTAGCAGGGGGAGGAGGCACGCTGCGCATTGATCCACTGGCCAACCCCACACCTCTGCTGCCTGCTCAAAGAGCACGAAGAAGGCTTCGGGGTCATCATGCAGACTCATCTTCGTTAGGGTGAGGTGGGGAGGGTCCATGGTGGTGGTGGTGGTGGTGGACCCCGCTGATAAAAGCAGGTGCTGGAACGCCTAGCGATCTTCCTGCTGTGCCAGCAACAGGGCTTCAATCGTTGTTCCTGCTCCTTCCGCTGGGCGATCAGCGCCTAGTGCTGGCTCTGCTGGGCCATGGCGAGGGCATGGACCAGATTCTTGAAGGGGGAGGACTCCATGGGGCTGTTCCCTTCTGCACTCCGATTCTCCCGGGTTTCAGCACCACTGTAAAATCACCGCAGGTGGGTGGAGCACAGAAGCACGGCAGGCCATAACTGATTTCTTACAAAACTCTTTATTTACGTGCTTTTCAGTGTTTTCATTCACTCTCCCAGCCACACGCATGCACACCAGTGTTCGGGTTGGGGAGCGCTCTCTTCCTCTGCTCTCCCTCTCCTCTTATAGGGCGTGGTCACTGGGGAAGACACACAAACACAGGTTAATTCCCATCAGGTGCAGTTATTCTACCACTTACCTTCCCTGACTCCGCCCCCATTCACAGACCAATGCTTGACCACACCCCCACTGCCACAGAGCAATTTCATGCTTTCATGCACATAACATTCAGCCACAGAATGGCCTGTTTTTTTTTTTTTTTTAGATATTACAGAAATAAATGTATATCACAATGACCAAATTTCAGAGGGAACTAAATTTCACCGGTTTTATGAAATCAAAAGGCCTTCTACTTTTAAGCCATTTTTGGTCTACAGCATTTCTTTACATGTGCCTAAGACTCTTGCACAGTCCTGTAAATCTTCACACTGTAAATGCTTATATAGAGCTCCATTTTCAATTTCAAATCCAGCATAAAACTGTAAAAGTGCTGAAATCCTCATATTTCTGGCAAATCCTGACCTAAGAGCTTTTGTGTGCCTTGTGTTAATCCATTAATCCTGTAATAATTTGATCACTGTTAATATCTGTTAATATTATACAGCATAATGTTCTTATGTCAAAATGTGTAATGTAGCCACTTTATTTGCCATCATAATGTAATAAACAAGGCCATCATGTGTAATTTATTTAATTTCAGTGTTATTTATCCTTTAGGATTATTACCCAGTACTGTGGAGTGCTGCAAGATGAACCAAGCAGTCAGAATAGTACAGTGGTGCTTGAAAGTTTGTGAACAATTTAGAATTTTCTATATTTCTGCATAAATATGACCTAAACTATCATCAGATTTTCACACAAGTCCTAAAAGTAGATAAAGAGAACCGAGTTAAACAAATAAGACAAAAATGCTATACTTGGTCATTTATTAATTGAGGAAAATTATCCAATATTACATATCTGTGAGTGGCAAAAGTATGTGAAAAGTATGTGAAAAGTGGCAGAAGCATCTTCACAACACATGTTTATGGAAGTGTATCATGGCACGAACAAAGGAGATTTCTGAGGACCTCAGAAAAGTGTTGTTTGTGCTCATCAGGCTGGAAAAGGTTACAAAACCATCTCTAAAGAGTTTGGACTCCACCAATCCACAGCCAGACAGATTGTGTACAAATGGAGGAAATTCAAGAC
>JAODXR010000021.1:36604412-36615000 GCA_028877395.1 Cathorops festae
GCTTTTTCTGTTAGAGCACCCTACTGCCACACAACAAGCCATTCTGACTGAACATTTTAATCAATCTCCAAATTTCCCCGTGTGAAGTGAGCTGCGGCTTGATACCCAATATGGCGGATAAGCAAACTTAACCTCTGACCTATGACGTTAGTGCACAAGGTCCATAGGGCAGGACAGGCTTGATGATCACCTGTATATCAACGTATGTATCTTTTCATACGTGTATAAGTAACTTGGGATCTGGAATGTTTTGTAGCCATGGAAACAAAGAGGTTTTCTCATGCCTGGGCATCCAGTTGGCGGTTGACTGGTTCCTGGAGCGAGGACACAAAGACATCACGGTGTTTGTACCAGCATGGAGGAAAGAGCAGTCCCGACCCGATGCTCCTATAACAGGTGTGTATGTAAAAGAACGCAGGACTACCGTGTCGGTTGTCAGGTTTATCCGGTTAAAGCGTGTTTCTTTTGTTGTTCCGAGACGTAACATTTGATGCCACCTCTGTTTTCAGATCAGGAAATCCTGAGGAAGCTGGAGAAAGAGAAAATCCTTGTCTTCACTCCTTCTCGTCGAGTCCAGGGACGGCGTGTCGTCTGTTACGATGATCGGTTTATTGTTAAATTGGCGTGCGATTCAGATGGCATCATCGTGTCAAACGATAACTATCGAGATCTGCAGAACGAAAAGCCAGAGTGGAAAAAGTTCATCGAGGAACGCCTTCTCATGTACAGTTTCGTCAATGACAAGTAAGCTACAGTTTTTATTTCAGTTTTGTTCTCTTGACTCTTTAGGCATGTAAACAGTAATGTTTCTCATGACATCATTTTAAGTTTTTTGATCCTTTTTTGCAGGTTTATGCCACCGGATGACCCCCTCGGCCGACATGGTCCGAGCCTGGAAAACTTCCTCCGCAAGAGACCCGTCATCCCGGAGCATAAAAAGCAACCGTGTCCTTATGGTCAGTACGGCAAATGTAGGCAACTATCATTACGTCAAAGATTAAAATACGCCTAAAAAAGTTGTAATTAAATATTTGACTTTCCGCTTTGTTTTTATTTTCTTCAAATTTCAGGTAAGAAGTGCACATATGGTCACAAGTGCAAGTACTACCACCCGGAGAGAGCAGCGCAACCTATACGCTCTGTCGCAGATGAACTCCGAGCTTTCGCCAAGCTCTCTGCCGTCAAGACCATGAGCGAAGGTGCTCTTGCAAAATGTGGCACTTCTGGCACCACTGCAAAAGGGGACTGTTCTGAGGTGAAGCGAGTGGCGCCGAAACGTCAGTCAGACCCTAGCATCCGTTCAGTGGGCTGCGAGCAGGAGGAGCGACTCTGCCTGGCTCGGAAAGCCGAAACTAGTTCGGTTCCATCTTTAGTGACGGCTCTTAGCGTCCCAACCATGCCACCGACAAAAAGTCATGCAGCTGGGGCACTGAACACTCGTTCTGCTAGTAGCCCAGTACCGGGGTCACTTCACTTCACACACAGCTCACTAGAACATGCCGGAAGCATCCAATACCCTCCAATCTTGGTCACCAACAGCCAGGGTGCATCCGTGGCATACAGTGAACCTTTTCCCAAATACGATTCCGTGGTTAGTGACCATGGCTACTATTCGATGCTGAGTGATTTCTCCACCATGAGCTTAGGAAGCATGCAAGACAGCTTTTGTAGCTTAGAACAGCCAGATCCAGTCGGAGGAGGATATCCTGGTAGAGCTTCCAGCATTTGTCCTGAATCTGGACGCAGCCACTCTTCAGACTCATTCTCCTCCTACGGTGGAGAGATGTACTCCATGGAAGGTAGCTTGGATGATGGGATGAAGGGTCCACCATCTGCGCAATCCCAAGTGCAATCCCAGGCACAGTCCCGCTTGCAAGCATTTGCACATGGATTCCACCATGAGGCATTGACGAGAGTCCAAAGTTATGGCACGGATGAACCCAAACCGGGGCCACGCAAACAATCCTCGGCCCACCTTGTGCCTCACGCGCAGCATCCGGTGGTTGGCGCTCGATCCAGTTGCCCTGGTGACTATCCTCCGCTTCCCCAGAACATGTTGCCTTCGTCCGGCCCTACTCAGCCAGGCAGATCCTTGGGAATGACACGAATGGACAGCATTTCAGATTCTCGTCTTTATGAAAGTAACCCCCTCCGGCAGCGTCGGCCCCCTCTGTGTCGAGAGCAACATGCCAGTTGGGATCCTTTGCCGTGTGGGAATGAGCCTTACGGTTACGGAAGTTATGGATTGACGGGAGGACTCATGCCTTGCTGCGAACGAGTGATGGTTCGGAGTATGCCAGAAAAGATGGAACAGATTTGGAGGTCGCCGTGGGATACACCACCAGGACCTCACGGACCGGTGGAACCACAAGAGCGACATCCGATCCCTGAACATCAGTATCAGACTTACAGAAACCTCTGCAATATCTTCCCAGCATACGTAGTCCACTCGGTCATGGAAAAGAATCCTCATATGACGGATCCTCAGCAGCTAGCGGCGGTTATTGTAACGAAGCTACGGTCCTGTCATTGAACGAGTGAAGGAGAAGCAGTGCAACGTTTTACGTATTTCGGGTTTTTTTGTTTGTTTGTTTTTTAGTTCAACACCAGATCTACACAGCCAGTCACTTGAAAGATATAATTCTTTATCTTTAGAACTCTTTTCTTCGCATTAGCACCATGGTTCAAATTAGCAATGCTACATCATGTAGCATGATTCTGGGTTGATCCATGTTTGATAACGGGCCTTGTACCAAGGTTAAAGAAATCATCCACTGGAGAATGAAGCATATTTGTTGTTGGATGAAGGTGTTTTCAGCAATTTAGTACTTCATGTTCACATCTTTTAGGTTTTACTTTTGAGTAAATGGCAAAAATGCACTTATGATACGAAGAGGGAAGCAAACCCGAGTCGAGATCACAAAGACCAGCCTTTTTTCTTTTTTTTTTTGCTAATTTATAGTGCCGTATTTTCCAGACAATACATTCTATTGAACTCTATAAAGCTCTCACCCCAAATTCTGTCTGCTTTGAGGAATAAAAGTGATGATAAACATTGCTTTGTCATATTAATATAGCAGGCATTTTTATTTGATTGGATTATACGGCCTTTAATAGCTAGAGGACCTAAACATGTTACAGTTTGGCTAATATGCAAATTATACACGTCGCTCCGTGGTGTAACACTGCGATGCAAAGAGTGTCTTATTCTCTGGAAAATATGGTAAAATTACCAATTTCAGTCATTTTGTCTCATAATGAACATGAATTGTAGTAGTTTTATGTTAAACACATTTAAATTTAGCGTTAAATTTAATTCTTAGGAAAGAAGTAATAAAAAAAAACCTAATAGGGAAACACTGATGAGAAACGATATGAGTGATACGAGTACAGTTATGTATTAATTGCACCAGTGTAAATATTGTGACTGTGCGATTATCTTATGGTTTATTTTTTATTTTATTTTATTTTTGCCTCGTGAAAAGGTGAATACGTGAAATTTCCGAAAGGAGCGTTAACTCTCGAGTACCTCAAAGCATGAACTTTGACCTTTTTAAACTTTTATGGCCTTACATCGTGTGACCTCACCACAAGTGTGTTAACGTGATATATATCTATATATCTATAAATATATTATATTTTTTCTGATGGTTGTCGAGGTCACCGTGTGTGTTTAGTATTTAAGCACTAGCGGTTCTTTAGAGCAATTATTTTCCTGTTTTAGCGATACCACTTTGCAAAGACTACCTTTGAGTGAAACACCGCCCACCTGCCAAAAAAAAACCAACCCACCAAACAAACGGCATCCCTATTTCCAAACTCGCACAAAGCCATTTTAAAAGATTATTTCACGCTGCTTAAGCAAGGCCAAAAAGATAATCAGTGTGTGTTTGAGTGTGACGTAAACGCTAGCTCATAGCTAGCATTATATAGCCTGTTAGATGTGTTTATTGTGCAGTAACTTTACAGAATCTAGAATATTTCTCAGATTTCATTTGAAATTGTTTACGTGGTCTTTAAGCTCTGTTTTGGTAACAGATTAGTATTTGGGCTGTGTAAGTCATGATAGGTATGATATTTTTCCAAATTTACGTGTTTTAATTGCTGGACGTTTGAAAAGATTCAGCGGCAGTGGTTTCTATGGACGATTTTAACTTTGGGATGGAACCTGCTGAGCTCGTCCACCTTGACGTCAGAGATACAGTCGATGCACTCCCACTGGCTGAAATGCCTACGTAGCTTCAAATGAATTCAAATTTACATTTTTCAGCTACTTAGCCTGCTAAATTAGCTAGCTTGTGGTACAGCAAGAGGCTAAACGTAATTCGAGTTCCAGCTAAGAACAATAGCAATATATGTACAGAATAAACAAATTAGCTAGCTAGTAGAACGCTGTAACCCGGACCGGGTCCTGAAATGTCCATTTTGTAACAGTGACGTCAAGGAGGACTCAGTGATTTCAGTAAACGTACATGTAAATTTGAACATTTAGAAATGTAGTCACTATAGCTTTAACAAGCTCTGAATTGATGCATGAGATAATAAATCAAGAGCTCGACACTTAATTGGCTCGTTAGTCAGTTAAGACGTATTTGCAACTTAACGAAATTTGTGCATTAATGAAGGGACGGGAGTCGACGTGTCTCATCAGCAAAATGCTCCTGAAGAGCATCTGTTTTCTGATTGGTGCTGGGAGACGCCGTCGCTCCGCCCATCTTTGTATATTATTGTATTAGCGCAATCTTAGCAGAATCCTTGAATGTTCCAGACTTGGAGAAGTCTCTCTGCGTCTGGGTGGAAAAAGGAAACTTTATTTTGTTGTTGCGGTTTGCTGGGGTTTTGTTTTCATGAGCGCGGGTTACCGCTCGTGGGAAGGTTGCGACACACTGCCTACCTGTTTCTCCCTGTGCGATACACACACACACGGAACACCAGGCTGTCGTTGGGTTGTTTCTTACATTTGATTGACGGGTCGCTTGCTGCTACTTTTTTTTTTTTGCGCTTTATTTTTCAATTCTCTTGTTCTCACTTTCCTCATCATTCCCATGACACGTGAAAAGCATGTCAAAACCGAGGAATTTTATGCGACACGCACCACACCACTCCTGGAACTAAAATCATGCCTCCGTACTGGAGTTTAAATGTATTTAAAGATTCAGTTGTTTCTGAAATAGTTTCGAGGTCCCTGAAAACGTTCCTGGCTTCTTTCAAAGGTTCCTAGGATCCTGGATAAAAGTACCAGGCTTCCTGAAAAGGACCCTGAACTTTGATACCAGATCCCATGCATCTGTTTTAGGAACTGGGAGGAAAGTTCCTGGTTTCCTAATAATAATAATAATAATAATAATAATGAACACTGTCGTTAATTCCTACTGAAAATATTTTAATAAAAATTTCTTTGGGGTTGATTTAAACTTGAACATGAACAAACCTGAAAGTTTAAAAAAATAAAATAAAAAGGAAAGAAGGAAGCCTGTTAAATGTCCAACTCCAACCGGAACCCCACATGTAGCTGATCAGCCGGGGCGTGTTCGCTGTCTTTCGCATTGTCGTGGAGCTGCGAAGCTACAAAGTTGCGAGGCTAACGGCAAATATTTTCTTGACTAAATTTGAGGTAAATATAAAATGTTTTCGCCATTGTTTATTTCCTGCCACTTCTGAGATGCACGCAGCAAGTTATCGCGCCTCAAATGTCGAGAAACGACCTTTGCTTGTTGATACAAATTGTATCTATTTCTTGATTGTAAAAAAATATATTTGATCTGTACAGTATTACATATATACATATATATAAATATAGAGAGAGTTATATATCTATAAAAATAGCTTAGTTTTATTTAAAAGGATAAAAAAAAACGACATTAATGCCATAATGTTAGTGACACTATGTGTCACTAGTGTAGCCCATACAGAAGGCTTGTTTCCTGCCGGGCAAGACGTCTACAGACAGGGATCTCTCTCACCGACTCACTCTGTCTCTCACTCTCCATCTCTTTCTCATCCTTCTACTCTCATATTAAAAGACAGGTTATGGCTTAGAAGTGGGCGTGGCCAACACAATGTAGGCGTGATTGTTCACATCTTTGCTGATTGAAACTGAGCTGTTTGTACATCGCTGTATCCCACGCTCCCTTTGACCGTATCGAATCCGTCAGATCAAAGTATATCCTGACATTTCTGGAAAAGAGACACGCCCACTTACAAAGCCCCTGACACGCCAAGCCGACACTGGAGAACCGGCACCAGGCCAGAACCGTAAATCTCCACCTGGCGTACCTGTATCAGTGCCTGGAGTGATGCAGTGGTTTGATAAATTATTTACCGCAGGAGCATGTGATCTGAGATTGTGCTATTTTTTTTAAACAACTGTGGCCAGTAGGTCCTCAAAACAGAGTCCCAGGAACTTCAATGGGAACCTGAGAGAGTTACCAGGTTGTGGGGTTCTTGAAAAGGTTCCTGTGATCCGGAAACATTCCTGAGGAGGTTCCTGTGGAGTTCCTGGTTCAAACTTACTCAGCTCCTAGAAAGAGTTCCTGAAATGTTTTCCAGGTTCCTAAAACAAGCTTAATGAGATCCTGGATAAAAGGTTCCTGAAATAAAAGTGAGAAGAATCCTGGATAAATGTTCCTGGGTTTGACGAATCTTGTTCGAGGGAAATTAGAGCAGTTGGATTTGCAGTTTTACTGAATCACAATGAAAAAAATAATAGTTTGTCTTTCTGGAACTTCTGCTGATGTGCCGACGCGCCACACACCACCATCACCACCGATACAGAACACACTGGAAATAATCTCCGGCCCAGTTGGCTCAGTGTGTCAGAATCCAAAGAGCTGTTCTCATGTAGGAACAGGAAGTAATGTGATTACATCACAGATGGATAACACTCTCTCTCTCTCTCTCTCTCTCTCTCTCTCTCTCTCTCTCTCTCAAGTCTCCATGATGTATGGATGGGGGGGGTAACACACACACACACACATGGACTGTATGCTACTGTCCAAATAAATAAATATATACATAATATTTTTCCTTTTGTAAATACTGAATCCACTTCGATTTGCACAGTATTAGTGCTTTTTACAAGCATGCACACACATGCACACGCGCACACACACGTCGCCTTGCAAACCCCAGCTAGCTCGGGTTTCTCTGTGTAATAAATAATATGAATAAATCACTCTGGACTTTTGTGTGTACTGAGATGTGGATTCATGCAGAATTCGAATATTATTATTTTTCTTTAAACACACTCCCTTTCTCCTGACAAGTGCATTCTGGGTAATCTCAACATGGTTTGGACTGTACTTGGCTGTGAAATGGTCAAAATAGTGCACTCTGTAGTGAGCAGGGTGCGGCTTTGGATGTGACCATCACCATGACAACATGTGAGCTCAGTTCTGAGATTAACGCAAAACAGTATTTTTGATGACAAGTGATTCGGGACAGAACCCAAATGAAGCAACAACACAAGGACTTGTACACAAAGACACATTTTGTATTGAGGTCACACACACACCGATATTTGGTTCTGTTAGAGATCACAATGACTCAGATCAGAAAGTTTAAACACACTTAAAGGTTCCATGTTCCCCAAAAGGTTCCTTGATTCCTGTAAAATGTCCTCAGGCTTTTGAAAAAGCTCCTTGATTAAAAAGGTTCTGGGTTCCTCCTAAGGTTCCTCAGCCTTTAAAACATTTTTAGTTTGTGTTTCTGGTTCCTGTTTAAAGGTTCCTGGGAATGTTCCTGGGATCCTGATTTGATTGATTCATGTCTGGAAAAAATCTTTAAGAGGTTCCTTAGAAGGTTACCAAGTTCCTGAAAAAAATCCATGTGTTAAAATTTGTGGGTTCCAAATAAGGTTCCTGAAAATGTTCCTAAGCCCTTAATATATTTCTGGATTTGTGGAACACAGTAAGGTTCAAATAAGGTTCCTTTGGTTCTGGAGAGGAAAAAAAAAAACAATGGGTGACCCTAACAAGGTTCCTGAGAAGGTTCCCAGGTTTCTGGAAGAAAAAAAAATAATCACTCATGTAGTGTGTACACAAGTTCATGGATGAAAAAAAGATTCTGGGTTCCTAATAAAGTTCCTGAAAAGGTTCCAAAGCTCCTCAAAACATTTATTGGTTTGTGTAAATTATTTTAGGTTTCAGAGATACCAATAAGGCTTACTGGTTTCTGCGGGGGAAAAAATTCTGTCCTTCATAAGGTTCCTGGGTTCATGAAAAAGTTCCTGTTTTTTCCATATGGTTATAATATGGTTCTTAAAACGTTCCTAAACTTACACGCATTTCCAGGTTTGTGAAATGATCCTTGGTTTGTGATTTTGTTTTTCCATTTCTGAAAAGGTTCCTGAGCTCCCAATGTTCGTTGTTTCTGGGGAAAAAATTCTATAAAGGTTCCTGAGAATGTTTGTTTGTGTCTGAAAAGGTTCCTTACAAAGTTGCTGGGTTCATGAAAAGGTTCCTAAAATTGTCTTGCTGTTCAAATATAATATTGTGACTTACTGTGAGAATTTAATATCGGTGTGCACGCGCACACACACACACACACACACACACACACACACACACACACCTGCCTTATAGACTATAGAACCCGCTGTGTGTGAATCCAGGACTTTAACACAGATGTGTATATCGCAGCAGACGGAAGGTGGTTCTAGAGTCATAGCAGTGTATTCTGATTCTAGAACATCCTGAAGAACCACATTTTCTCTGAGGATCCTCATGTCATGGACTGCTGAGATGTAAACTAAAACCATGATTACAAGACGAGTGTATTTAAAATTTACCAGCTCTCCCTCACACACACACACACACACACACAGAGTCTCAGGAATGAACAGATTTATCATGAACTCAACTGAAGATGTTAATCTTGATGTTTGCTATGACGAAACGATTAAATCGCAATTTTTTGTGACGCAGTGAAACGACCTCTTAATCGTGTCCTCAAAAAGAAACTCCTAATTTTTTCGGTTCTTTATTGTACCGTGTTGCGTTTTGGGTTTGAGTTTTTGTGCCGTTGCAGGCCGGCTGAGTGGATTTGAACACTTTGAAGTCTCGTGGTGTAACAGCGATATACGGCTAAGTGTGTTTGGTTCTGTATCGAACGAAACACTCGCTTTTGAAAAAAAAAAAGAGAGAAAAGACAAAGCCCCCTAAAAAAAAGGAACTTTGTAACTCTTTGGGTCTGTAGACTCAAACAAAATGTAAGTCTCAATGACAAAATGTGTTTGTTTTTCTTCAATAAAGCCAAGCCCTGTTGGTTATGTCAGTTTCGACTCTTCTTGTTTTTGGTTTCTCTTCCTCAAAAAAGAAAAAAGAATTTAATCTTGCCCTTTCAGAGATTTTTACTCACTGCCTGTTATTCCTCCTCACACTAGGGGGCGACATACTGATCTCCATCACCAACCACTTATCTTTCAGTTAGCCCCGCCTCCTGTGCTTTGCTAGGCTGATAGCTCCAACTCACAGTTCCTCAGCATGCTTATGGGGCATGAAGGCAAAAATAATTCCCACTCCATGTTTCTCTGGTTGCTATGGTCATGCATTTAGAACTCTTTGTGGTTCTTCCATTGTCCCTCTCGAACACGGATTACCAACCAAGGGGTACTCCAGGGGCAGGGTTGGGAACCAGTGCTCTGGAGGAACCTTTTACTGAATGAGTTCAAAACATAGAAGTAAAAAATGGAAAGAATGAAATCTTGAGGAACCTGAAGAGTTCTCTGGTTGTCCTACTGATGGAACCCTTCAATGTTTCTCTGTCCAGTCTGCTTCCAGGCAGAAATCTTTTGGGAAGCTAATTATGGAATAATTAAAGCCATTAATTATGGAATGAACCCTTAAAGAAATGTTTTAATCTAAGTATAGACTCTGAGAAAGTACGGTACTGTTAACAGTGTTCCACATGGAACCATTTACTGAGGAGATATGATCCCTTCGTTTTTCAGTAATCTCTTAGAGAACCATTATTTTGTCTAAACATGGAACATTTGGAATCCTTTGGTCGTCCCTGTAATCGCTGTTTTTCCACCAACAGGGTACGGGTTCCGTTCTGGTTCCTTGACCAAATTTTGAACCGTTCAGAGCATTTCAGCCAAAAATAAATTGGTTCGGAACCAGAAAAGTTGGTTTCCAGCTGGAACCAAAATACAGCTGGTTTTTCCAGTGCAAACTGTGACATCAGTGGGCGTGTCATTAGTTTAAAGAGGAAGTGGTGATGGAGAACACAATGGAAAAGATACATCTTCAGAAAAAAAAAAAAGTGGACCAAAAACAAATATGTGCAATAACAGAACAAAAACTCCCAGGTCATCACTGAGCTCCACCATCTTGCGATTCCTGTTTACTCTCGGCGTGAATTGTCGCGCCCTCTGTTCATGACGCATACTTGATTTCAACGGTTCGGCTCAAAAGTGGTGAAAACATGGGCTGGTTCTTCTCACCAAGGTTCTAAGAATCCTGAACTGAACCGGTTCAAGAACTCAGTCGCTGTTGGTTTAAAAAGGGGTCTGAGGCTACGTGCCCACGACGACGGTCTAAGTCATAAACGCAGATGTCCGTTTTTTTCTCCACAATTTATCTGCGTG
>JAODXR010000022.1:360253-371348 GCA_028877395.1 Cathorops festae
AAGTAAAGTACAGATACTCAAAAAGTGTACTTAAGTACAGTACTCAAGTAAATGTACTTCGTTACCGTCCACCTCTGGATTTTTGTGACGTTTATAGAAAACACCTCCAGAGTCAGCGCTTTGTAACATTCACGAGGAAGCATGCGTGAAGCACGTCTTATATTTCTTAATTAATGCCATAGCTAATATACATTATCTTGAAAATATCAATACTCATGTCCAGTGTTTGGATCAAAGACATTTAAGGTGTAAAGTCCAGAACCAGAGCAGCGATCTGATCCAGCCTCTTGTCCTTAACTAAAGTTGGCCTCCATTGATCAGGTCATAGACACTTCCCAAACATGACACCCCAGACCCCCGACTCATCCATACACGGCTACAGCCCACCACACACACACACACACACACACTTACTACCCAGGCTCTGGAGCTCCATATATGGCCCGGCTATACACACCGGGGGGTTGTCCTGAGCACACGGCCCCCGCAAAGACCCCAAATATGGACGCTGGGATTCCTGGGGGATACGCGCACATTCCTGACGTCTAGAGGCGGGAGGTTGGAGGGGCATGGGGGTATAAGAGTAGCCACGCTTGCTTTCTATCTGTAGCTGGAACTAGAGTCCAAGGCACCCTTGAGCTTCTTTGTACAGCAGAAACAACCACAGGTAAGAACCGGAACCGAGAGCACGCACCAGCTCAGCCAATCAGATGGACTACTCTGAAACCAGAGTTCAGGACTGGATTATAATGATATTCCATTATGAAGATGAAGGATAGGAGTTTAAAAGGATTCTAGGAGGACCTTTTATATATATTATGCACTTCCCTTATTAATAATGTAGACAAGGCAATCTGCATGTCCATGTTTTTTGCCTATAGCTTGTTAGGGACCAAATGTCTACAGAAGAACAGGAATATCTGACAGGTTTGTGGGGACCAAACAAACAAAAACCCTACTGTAAAAGAGCCCAAAGAGTGCTTTTTTATTCACTGAAATGAAAATTAGGGCTAGATTTAGGTATAGTGTGTGTGCTCCATTCCTCATCGTGCACTTCTATTTCAGGAACTCATTCATCATGTGTGACGACGACGAGACCACTGCTCTGGTGTGCGATAACGGTTCTGGCCTGGTGAAGGCTGGTTTCGCCGGGGATGATGCCCCCAGAGCCGTCTTCCCCTCCATCGTTGGTCGCCCTCGTCACCAGGTAGGTCCTGAGATGTTAGAAAAGTCTCGCGTTAGAAAAGTCTGTCCGTAAATACAGATACATTAAATCTGATTGATTGAATTTCTTGTTTCCATCCAGGGTGTCATGGTCGGCATGGGTCAGAAAGACTCCTATGTAGGAGACGAAGCCCAGAGCAAGAGAGGTATCCTGACACTGAAGTACCCCATTGAGCATGGCATCATCACCAACTGGGATGACATGGAGAAGATCTGGCACCACACCTTCTACAATGAGCTCAGGGTGGCTCCTGAGGAACATCCCACTCTGCTCACTGAGGCTCCACTCAACCCTAAAGCTAACCGAGAGAAGATGACACAGGTTAGAGAGAGAGACCAGAATCCGAGCTGTTTAAATTGCGCCAAGTTTATAGAAAACTCAAAACTCCAGTAACGTGAATGTATTCTGGGGTCGTGTTTATGGGGTTATAATAATGATAATAAATTATATCATCTTTACACAGATTATGTTTGAGACGTTTAATGTTCCTGCGATGTATGTGGCCATTCAGGCTGTGCTCTCGCTGTACGCCTCCGGCAGAACCACCGGTGAGGATTTTAACTACAACATCTGCCATTCTTCATTCTGTCACTCTGAGCTCATCAACCTCTCGGAGTCAAGCAGTGTCGTGTCTCCGGCCACGTCTTTAGTGTTAGCTGCTTAAGCGGAATTATTATGTCTTTTATAGGTATTGTGCTGGACTCCGGTGATGGTGTGACACATTACGTTCCTATTTATGAAGGTTACGCTCTTCCCCATGCGATCATGCGTCTTGATCTAGCTGGTCGAGATCTCACTGATTATCTGATGAAGATCCTGACAGAGCGAGGCTACTCGTTTGTCACCACTGGTATACAACATTATACATAAATCACACATAAGCAATGCTCATCCTAAAGTTAGCATAAAACCCACTGCTAATGTTTGGAGTGGATATTTTTGTCTGAACAGCTGAGCGTGAGATTGTGAGGGACATTAAAGAGAAACTGTGCTATGTTGCTCTGGACTTTGAGAATGAGATGGCCACTGCTGCTTCTTCCTCATCTCTGGAGAAGTCATATGAGTTGCCTGATGGTCAGGTGATCACCATCGGGAATGAGAGGTTCCGCTGCCCAGAGACGCTTTTCCAGCCGTCATTCATTGGTGAGTTGCAACAAACACACTCGTGCGTTTTGTTGATAGGCTGTTTAATTAAACCCCAGTGTTTGAGATGCTTCTCTGATTGGCGATTCAGCTTGTTTATTGTACAGGTATGGAGTCTGCTGGCATCCATGAGATGACCTACAACAGCATCATGAAGTGCGACATTGATATCCGTAAAGACCTTTATGCTAATAATGTCCTTTCTGGTGGAACAACAATGTACCCTGGTATTGCTGATCGCATGCAGAAGGAAATAACTGCCCTTGCCCCCAGCACCATGAAGATCAAGGTACAAACACATTTTAATCACTTTATCTAGAGTTGATAACCACAAAAATCAAAGAAGCAATTAGAAAAAAAAAACTAATTTACACTCTCATACCACAAACAATAAATTATTAATATACTAATTATTATTTTGCAAGTCAGCCAGCCAGTTCACATTATGCCGAATTATCACGCCAACAACTCAAACCAAGCATCACCAGCTAATAACTAGTTAGTTCTGGCTAACTTGAGCTGCGTCATCACTTAAAAAGCCATGTCTTGGGTTGCGTCCCAAACCACAGACAAAATGAGGACAAAAGCCCAACTGTTGCATTTAGAAGATTTGCACTACATAAGAAATAATTTCAGGGCTCGTCTATGTGGAAACAGGAGCAGTTTATAAATATTAGTCAGCTATCAGGATAGGCAGCTTCATTTGCTGGCCAGGATACGGCTCTGATACTGTATAACATCCGACTGTAATCTCATTTGTGCATGTCTGTTCATCAGTTTTGTTAATTGCTAAGTTGTTGTGTGTTTTTCATCCCTCTTTCAGATTATTGCTCCTCCCGAGCGAAAGTATTCAGTGTGGATCGGTGGATCAATTCTGGCATCACTCTCCACCTTCCAGCAGATGTGGATCAGTAAACAGGAATACGATGAAGCCGGACCTTCCATCGTGCACAGGAAGTGCTTCTAAACGCCACAGAAACCCTGAATTCCACTACTGATAATGCGCTTGTCATCCATTTCCTCCATGATCAGGGAATCGCATTAGACAGAGTACCGAGTTAAAGCTTTGCAGTCACGCAATTTCCTTTTAAAAGAGTGAACAAAAGTTTCTCAGTGTAAACATCTAATTGTTCAACCCAAGTTAAAAAATTACTTTTATGATGAAAAAGAATTACTTCAATGATTTTTTCATGCTATGTTTGTCATTGTACAGTATGTTTACACCAAAGTGCGATTCGTTTTGTTGTCCGTTAATGTATTTGGATATTTATTGCTTTATAAATAATAAAAGAACAAACTACCCAGGACTTGTGTGTTATTTCTGTTTTTAATTGTCTGTTAAGAACACAGTCTGTTTCTGTGTTAATATTTTGAAATGTTGCTGATTAATTGTGTTTTAATTTTATGGAGGAAATGTGAAGTATACAGGTATAGAAAAGATACACAGGACAAATTGTGTTGAGAAAAATGATCAAGGATATCAAAAGCTGTATTAAGGTCAAACAACACAATCAAGGACACACGACCCTGATCAAAGGCCAGTCGTTGGTCATTTACTACTTTAACCAATGCCGTCTCTAACAATGCTCCAACCAATACTGAAGCACAGTATGTGTGTCAGGTACCAGGGACAGCGTAAACGAAGCCCTGTACCATGTGCATTGCTTTAAGGATAATCATGTGACTGACACAGGTGATGTGTCCTTTACAGTATGGAACTGAGGTGTCAGTACTGCATATAAGGAAATGAAACTCTCAGTGAATTTGCGTATTGGTGCTGAAACCTGTGTTAAAAGTTGATCTGGAAATGTTTTGCTTTGTTCACCAATGGAACTATCATGAAAAAGTTCTCCAATTCTCATGCTGTATATTTTAATATACTTTTACATTTAATTCTGTGCTAAGCCAAATTGCAATGAAATTTCGTTGTGTGTACACTTGTTGCAAACTGAATGACAATAAAGGTTTATCCATCTTTCAGGTGAGATTTTTTTTTTTATCTCCATGCCCTGACTTATGAAGGTCAACACACTTCTCCCTCACTGGGTTTATGTCTCTGATCGTTCCCATGGTGATGTTGAGGGAATCTGGCCTCTGTGTCGCCTCATATTTGTTCCCCAGTTCATCAGGAAGTTGTATATAATTTGCACAATAGATGATTTGTAATAGAGCCCTGCGATGACCTGGCAACTCATCCAGGGTGTACCCCGCCTCTCGCCCAGCTGGGATGGGCTCCAGCTTGCCTGCGACCCTACACAGGATAAGCGGTTATGGATATAGATGGATGGATGATTTGTAATAGACAGTAAAATACTATAATACACTTTTGATTTAAAAGGTAATCAAATAACTTTATCACAAAGGTGGAAAATGATTCCTGGACACAGTCTGCCCTTTTAATGACCAACACATTCCCTGCATCCTTCCTGTTTACCACAGTTTCTGTCACCTCAATGAACAAGAAGAATCCTCTCACAGATGGACAGGTGGCGTCACCCAGTGGACTCGGATTAAACTACACAGGAATAACACTGTGGTTTTGTGGACCGATCAGTATTCACGATTCGTTTATTTATTTCCGTCGTCTACCCATATGGATTCTGTTATTCATTCTAAAACTGTTTTGAAGGTAAGAAAAGTGTAATTATAAATAAAAAGAACAATCCTTATTACTAATCAACATTCAGAACTTTACAAACTATTTTACAAAGCTTTAATTCAACGTTATAAAATACAAAATGGACTAATTTACACAATTGTAGTATTTCACAAGATTAGAGCAAATGAGAAGGCCTTCTAATGGAATAAATTAACAGATCATTTACATTAATAGCCATTATATTATCAGATTAAAATATTTATCAGGATAAAATATCTACAAAGTGACGCACAACTCATTTAATTCCTTCATTTATCAAACAATGATGTTTTGTCTAATTCTATTGAATTATAAAAAAAAAAAAAAAGATTTGTTCTATTAGTCAACAATAACGTGTCCAACAAAACGTGCTTGAATTAGAGGAAGGCAGAACATAGCTATGCATCGACTGAATCAGGATCTGGTCACATACTAAACCAGTACGGACTTTTTCCAGAACAGTAGCAGCTGTAACGCAGGAGGCTTTGGTCAGTGCAGTGAACTCTCACTGCCAGCAGCGACAGCAGGGAAAATTAATATGGAATCGTCATTTGGAATGAATTTCAAATACATAAAAACAAACAAAAAACCCAACCCTTACATTTTTTGTTTAATCGTTTGCCTCTTTGCTTTTCCTTAACGCACAGGAAGTTAACACAAGAGTTTCGGGTTAAAGTGATGAAGACCTCCAGCCAAAACATTCACGTAACTTCTCTTTGTTTTGTCATGGATCTGAAGCTCATCCCCATGGGCGTGAGGCTGAGCTTGAATCCCATCCACGCCACACACTCGTTCACACCCAGGGGTAATTTAGCTTAGCTAATCTAGCTAGATTTTTTGGAAAGTGGAGAAACCATCAGAAACCCACAAGGACACTGGGAGAACCTGTGAAACTGCACACAGGCAGTAACTCTATTTTTAAATGTATTTTTGAGTCTGGAATCTCAGGACATTAAACTAGTTCCATAACTCCTGTGCTTTCAGCTGTAACTCCCTGGACCTGCTGGAGGTTGGTGAACTACCTGTGGGACAACATGTGTGTTTTGAGATGACCTGATTGGGTGAAGGCTTTGGCACACATGTCACAGCGATATGGTCTCTGTCCCGTGTGGATCACATAATGTCTCTTCAACTTAGACGGGGCTTCGAAGCTTTTGAAGCAAACGGCACACTGGTAGGACTTTGAGAGTCTCTGTTTAGGACAGTGGACTGGACAAACATGTGCATTAAGGTTCTGCAACGAATCAAAGCACTGGCTGCAGGAAGGACATATTGGCAGGTCATTTGGAGGTTCTGTCAGGAGCTGATGATTATGATGATGATCTTCGGCCTGCTTGGAACCTTGGTGGTGATAATTCAACTCAAGCTTGTAAGAATCAGGGATGGTTGGAGATCTTTGAAGAGAGTCTTCAGGGATACAAAAGGGGAGACTATGCAAATTTGTCCTCTCAGTCTTCTGGGCAAAAAGATCAGGATCTCTAGTTTGAACCATGTTTTGTTGATCCATACTATTCCAAATTGGAATTCTGGTAGTCTTATCAGCAGCGGATGGATGAACTTCACCCACTTTGTTCAGACAGTGTTTAAAATCCTTGCTCTCCAGTTTCTCAGCCTGTTGATCCAGACATGGGTAAAGTATCATATCTGAAGTATTCTCAGCACAAGATGGATTCAAGTCAGGGTTTAAGTTAGGATAAACAGACTTATCCACCAGAAGATCGATTTCAGACTTGACCTTGCTCTCACCATGACCTAAATCAGAAGGAGAGTGGGTACTGTCTTTAGAAATCCATTTCTGATGCTGCACTTGTGCAGTGTATCCATTATGACCCTGATTTAGCATGGATAAACTTTCAGAACTCCCTTGATGAAGGTCTGATTCATCAGTCAGCATGATCCCACCAGAGGAGATGGGACTCTCATCGTTCACCATCCTAGCTTTGAGCTCACTTTTATCCTTTCTGTTGTGAACCCACTGGTGACACTGAAGATGGCTGAGCTGCTTAAAGGACTTGCAACAAACATGGCATTCATAAGGCCTGATTCCGGTGTGGACCAGCAAATGTCTGGAAAGCTTTGATGGAAAATCAAATGTCTTCAGGCAGAAGATGCACTGGTTTGGATTCCTCTTCATCTGGCTGGAAGAGTCTACAGAATCATGGACTTCAACTGGAGAGCTGGTGCCTTCTGTGTTTGGTGTGAACTCCTCCATGTTAATGGAATAAGAATGTGAAGAATTATTAACCAGATGTGCATTTTGATTGTCACTGTAAGGATCTGGCCTCCATGACACTGGAGGTTTTCCAGATGCTCTTGTATGGTTATTTGTTTCCCTGAATGTCTTTGATGTCTCAGGGATGGAGGTTCCCATTCCGCTCTTGTAGCTTCCTTGGCAGAATCTATTCTTTCTCACCATGTGAACCTTGGAATGGCTCTGTAGGTGGCAGAGCTGCCTGAAGGACTTGCTACAGACGCTACACTTGAATGGCTTGATGTCCATGTGGATGAGGAGATGCCTAGAAAGCTTAGAAGGGAAGTCGAATATTTTGAAGCATACTGTGCACTGGTACCCGGATTCTTTAGTCTGATTTGTTTCATCCAGAGGCCTGGACATGGCTTTGTATGAAAGAGATGTGAAATCGCTGTTGTCCTCTGGGATATATTTGCATTCAAGTCCAATGCTCGGTGAGTAAACATAGCCATCTCCTATCCCACTGCTGGATATGAAGTTCTCCCCGTTAACCTCACCTCCTGTTCTGATGCTCACGTCAGAGCTGAAACTATCAGGGTCTCTCACATGATGGATCTCACTTCTGCTGGAATGAAATGTTCCTCTGCTTCCTCCTTTACACTTATGAACCTTCAGGTGAGATTTCTGTCTGAAGCCTTGAAAGCAAACTGAGCATCTGAAAGGTCGCTGCCCCGTATGAATCAAGATGTGGCGTCGAAGTTTAGAAGGAGCGCTGAAGTGTTTTGAACACACGGAGCAAAAGTACCTCTGTCGATGGCAGATATCTTGGTCTGGCAAGGACTTACTGGCACCAGTTTCTGAAACATTCTCATCGATCAGAATTCTTGCGCCCGGTGACAGACTCAGAGGTGCAGCAGACATTTTCAGCTTTGTGGATCTGAACTTCCTAGCAAGGCTGATGTGTACAAAACGCTTCAGCCTAGCCTTGGATGCTCGACTGGAGCAAGGCTGAGGCTGGAGGGATCTGTGCACCTGGAGTAAAGACGTTAATTTCTTCCTGGGACCAGTGTGGACGCTGTGGTGTGCTTTGAGGTGGGAACGTTGCCGAAATGCACGGCAGCATAATGAACACTGAAAAGGTCTCTGACCAGTGTGAATGAGACAATGCCTTCTCAGCTTTGATGGGGCGCTGAAGCGCTTGTGGCACATGGAACATTCATGCCCTTCTTTACTTTTAGTCCGACTTTCAGCAGCATTTAAACTCTTTACTCTTTTCACATTTTCAGAAAGTGGCTCCATGTGAACATTTTCTGACCCTTTCAGCTCCTTTTCAAGCTCTCCGGCCTCTTCTGCCCATTGCCTCTTTGAAGGTTTATCACAACACACTGATGCGTTCAGAGGATTCTGAGAGACGATGTTTCCAGGAATTGTTTTTTGTCTTTGTGAAAAGTGAGTGGACAGGTGCATTTTTAAATGAGCGAGCTGTCGGAAAGCTTTAGGGCAGAACTCGCAGCAGAAAGGCCGGAGACTGCTGTGGATTAAAACATGGCGCTTGAGTTTTGAAGGTGCAGAAAAACATTTCAGACACACTGAACACTGGTGCCTATTGGCCATCTTTGCCATTTTTTCCTCTGTAGAAGAATCTGGGGTTTGTGTGTTTACTGTACTGCAAATTGCTCCCAGATGTTCTTGTTTTTCACCACTGGACTCGGTGTGGTTTTCTGAATCAGGCAGAATCTCAGTGCGCCTGGAATATCGACCGTTCCCAAAGCTTTCTTCAAGGGCCGAGTTTTCAAATCCATCGTAATTGCCTTGCGCAAAGTCACATGTCTGTCCGTTAACAGTTATCAGGAGTTTGACACGTTCCTGCTTGGTCATGCCATCGTCCTGATGTTCGAATTGACGCTCGTTACTCGTCTGAAGGGAACCGTACCACAGATTTTCTTCACCAAGGTCTCCGTCGTCTGAAATCTGAGCGCCGGCATGTCTGCTGTAACGTTCCTCTGTTTCGGTGCGAGCTTGGGAGACGATGAGTGAAACCTCCCTCAGCTTCGAATGGCTTTTCAAATGTCCTTTCAAGTGAGCCGACTGTCGGAACGATTTCAGGCAAACGTAACAAGTGAAGGGTCTCTGCCCCGAGTGTGTGAGCTGGTGCCGTCGGAGCTTTGAGACAAAATCAAACTGTTTGAGGCAGATCGTGCACTGGTGCGTCATGGTGCTCGGCTCACGGGGTCAGGTGTTTCCGTCTCAGCGTTTCCATCTAGGATAAAATGATACGGTAAAATCAGTCATGTGATCGGATCTAAAAGTGCACTGCTGATCAGTCCAGCAGTGGTGGAGTCAACTCCCACTCCACAGACCCAACTGGGAAACTCTCACTTTTAAACCAGTGGTGAAGAGCCGACTGGTTCCGGTGGCGAAGCGCCGACTGGTTCCGGTGGCGAAGAGCCGACTGGTTCCGGTGGCGAAGCGCCGACTGGTTCCGGTGGCGAAGAGCCGACTGGTTCCGGTGGCGAAGAGTCGACTGGTTCCGGTGGCGAAGCGCCGACTGGTTCCGGTGGCGAAGCGCCGACTGGTTCCGGTGGCGAAGCGCCGACTGGTTCCGGTGGCGAAGAGCCGACTGGTTCCGGTGGTGAAGAGTCGACTGGTTCCGGTGGCGAAGCGCCGACTGGTTCCGGTGGCGAAGAGCCGACTGGTTCCGGTGGCGAAGAGCTGACTGGTTCCAGCGCTCAGTGCTGAGGCGACACTGCCCGGATTTCCTCTGGTTGAACTTTATTGTGCTTCCTCTCAGTCACTGCACTTGTTTTCCTGCGTGTGTTCACCAATAAACTCCTTCCGGCTGCGGCCGCTGCACTTCCGCCTTTAAGCAGCGCGGGAAACAGAGGCGGCTCCGCGCACACGGCGCAGGTGAAACTCTTACAGCGGGTTAAAAACGCCGATTAAAGCGCGGGGTCGCCGCTTCAGCGGGAAACAAACACACACAGCTCCAAAAACACGCCGCGGTCCGTCAGTGAAATCCCGCCGTGCTGCAACAGCCGCTCTTACCGAAGGTTCCGCCCTCGGGTTCCTCCTGGTTCCGCTGTGGTCCGGGTCAGTCAGGGTTTCTCTGAAGCCCCGAGACAGTCATTCCCTCTCTCCCTTTAAATAACATGAATAAAATGCTTTAAAGCGAATGTGTGGGTGACGAGTTTTATTATTAAACAACATCACGCCGCGGTATTTGTGTCAGCGGAACTATTCACAGCTTTGTTTTACAGAATTCCATTATAAACTCAAACTCATTTATAAAGGGAGGAGCTGAGAAGCTGAGGGAGGGGCTGAGAGGGAGGAGGGAGGAGCTGAGGGAGGGGCTGAGAGGGAGGAGGGAGGAGCTGAGGGCCGCGGAGGAACTCTAACCCGCTCCTGACAGAAAAACAAAACAAAACCCTGTTAATGTGTTAATCTCAGCCACAGTGAGGTAAATAAAACAACAGACTGCCTTCACTCACCGCACCACAGAATAATAATAATAATAATAATAATAATAATAATAATAATAATAATAATAATAAGTTAAATTTATATTGCGCCTTTCATGATACCCAAGGGCACTTTACAATTATAGAGAAAAAAAAGCTACACAGAAAAAAAAGTAAATAAAAATAGAAAAGAAAGGAAAAAAAGCTCCAGTGAGAAGCGGCAGCCGGACGCGCGCGGCGTACTCTCACCCGGAAATGAGAAAGAAAAAGTCCACCAAATCGAGGTCAGGGTGAAACTCCCGAGGTGTAACAACCACAGTCCCACCAAAACAAGTCCACCTCGAACACCACGCCATGGATCCAGAAGCGAGCACAGGTGCACCGCCATGCAGAGCGTGGGTGTGTCCCAAACCGCCTGCACAGCTTCCACGAGGCAAACC
>JAODXR010000022.1:2202947-2219456 GCA_028877395.1 Cathorops festae
ACCCCGCCTTTCGCCCGTAGTCAGCTGGGATAGGCTCCAGCTTGCCTGTGACCCTGTAGAACAGGATAAAGTGGCTACAGATAATGGATGGATGGATGGATGGACACTACTGCCTTCTCTGGGCCCGAGCTCTTTTACGATGAACTGAGACAAAGTGGGAAAGTATCCTGTGGACTGACGAATCAAAATTTGAAATTCTTTTTAGAAATCATGGACACTGCATCCTCTGGCTGAAAGAGAAGAGGGACCATCTAGCTTGTTTTCAGTACACAGTTCAAAAGTCAGCATTTGTTATGGTATGGGGGGCATTAGTACACATGACATGGGTAGCTTGCACATCTGTGAAGGCCCCATTAATGCTGAATGATATATACACATTTTGAAGCAACATGCTGCCATCCACATGACATCTTTTCCAGGGAAGCCCTTGCTTTTTTCAGCAAGACAATGCCAAACTGCATTCTACATGTATTACAACTGCATGGCTCCGTAGTAAGAGAGTCCAGGTGCTAAAGTGGCCTGCTTGCAGTCCAGACCTGTCTCCCATTGAAAACATTTGGCACATTATTAAGTACAAAATACAACAAAGGAGACACTGAACTGTTGAGCAACTGAAATTGTCCATTGGGCAAGAATGTGACTGTTACAACCCTGGTGCGAGGGGTCGTGGTTGTGTGTGGGTGCATCTCTCTCTCTCTCTCTCTCCTTCTCAGGTAGACGCCCCTTACTCCTACACACAGCTGTTCTCACTCACCTCGTAGAGGGACCATGTTAAAAGTGAGAGGGAGACGCCTCTCGAGAGGAGTGCGTGAGGCGGTGGGCTGCGGTGGTGACAGTTGGGAGAGAGAGAGAGTCGTGAGCTGCATTTAGAGTGTTTTTGCTCCTTTCAGGGGAAAGGAGCGTGCGTATTTTCTGACCCGTTTGGTTGTGATTCCTTTGTTGTAGTTTTGGTGGGAAAACCTGGTTTCGTGTGTTTGTCCTAATTTGTTTGGGAACCAGCGACTTAGTTGTTTTTCTTTCAATTTATTTTTGAGAATAAAAACCGTTTCCGTTTCGACCCTGAGTCCGCCTCCTTGTCCTCTTTATCCTCCCGGCTCTTTTTTGGTTTATCTTTGTTGCTTTCCCCCATCCCCTATTTGCCACGGAGAACGTAACAAGTGGGGGCTTGTCCGGGAGCTCTCCATCGAAAGAGAGGGTTTTGGTGGTGGATCACCGGTGTGTGTGTGTGTGGTTTTTGACAGTCTCCCTGGTTGAGATAGGTGAGTGTCCAGCTAGGCTGATTCCAGTCTTTCCATCGGGCACTAGTTTATTATTTTGCCTTTTTTGTTTCTGGAGTAATCCTGGGCGGGGATGCACTTCCCTGGCGGGGGTAGGTGTTCGGGGCTCCGGCCGCCGAGGGATAGCCTTTAAAGTCGCCTCGAGCCCGGCACGCTCCGAGAAGATTGATGTAGGTGAAGCTTTTGTTAGGTAGGAACTGGGGGTGACCTGTCAGCTGGTGGGTCTGTTTTGTGTAGTGGATAAGTTGTGCTCACTTGTTTTGTAGCTGTAGCGCTACTGTTAGGTGTGGGCTAGGTTGGCTGGGGGGGCTGGTTAGTCCTGGCGACATTTGATGTAGCAACGTTTGCGGCCGGTCTTATGTGAGGTCAGCTGGAGGAGTGTAGGAAACGGGACCTGTTCAAAATCGCCAGGCACTATGGTGTCTCCATCCTATTTTCTCTCTGCAAGTGTGATCTGAAGGCTACGGTTGCGGAGGCTGTAGTGGCTAAGGGGGTGCTTAGCCCGGCGCCGGGGGAATTCCCAAGTGGTATCGGAGAGACAAATGTTGCGGTGAGCCACCCCTCTTCTCCTTTGGAGGAGCCGGCTGAGGTCCAGCCGGCTGGGTTAACTTCTCACTCCCGTATGCTGGGGGAAGAGAAGTCGGTCACCTTGCCGCAATTTGACCCCTTTTCAGCTGAGTCCTCCCCTGGTTTGAGGAGTGATGCTCGGCTGAAGGTTCGCCTTGCTCGCCTCCAGCTGGAGAAGGAGGAGCGTGAGAGGGAATTCCAACTTCAGAGGGAGTTGGAATTGAGGAAACTGGAGGCAGATACAGTGATTAAAATGAGGCAGTTGGAACTGCAGACAGGGTCAAGGGTGGTGACCAAGTCACCGTCGTCTCTGACCGGAGGTGGCTTCGATGTGAGTAAAAACATTCCCCTGGTCCCGGTATTCTGCGAGGCCGAGGTTGAGATCTATTTTAGTGCATTCGAGCGAATCGCCGTAGCATTAAGCTGGCCGCAGGAAGTGTGGGCAGTTCTGCTATAGTGCAAGCTAAGTGGTAAAGCCCAAGAGGCTTGTGCGTCGCTCTCGGTTACTGATAGCCTAGAATATGATAAACTTAAAGGGGCTGTCCTGCAGGCATATGAGCTGGTGCCAGAAGTGTACCGCCAATGCTTCAGGGGGCTCAGGAAAAACCATAGCCAAACTTATGCCGACTTCGCCCTGGAAAAGGGCATGTTGTTTGACAGGTGGTGTGCCTCCTTGCGGGAACTGGTATTGGTGGAAGAGTTCAAGAACTGCTTCCGACCGAATTGTTACATACTTAAATGAGCAAAAAGTGTCAACACTGCAGCAGGCTGCAGTGCTGGCAGATGAGTTCTCGCTGACGCACAAAACCAACTTCGACTGGCATGACCCCTTTTCCACCCGCACCTTTTCCCACAAGGCTGTCGACTCACCGATAGGTCCATCTCCCTGTACCAGTCCACCTGCTCAGAGTCCAAGAAGGGGAAAGCCCTGCTTTTATTGCCTCAAGCCAGGCCACCTGGTTGCCGACTGAGAGGCGCTGAAGCGGAGGCAGCAGGGAGCTGCGCTGAAACCACCAAAAGGAGTGGGTCTGATTAAAACAGTGGCCTTGTCTCCGATCAGTCAGCTTCCTGTCATACCCGAGCTAGATGAATGTTTTAAACCATTCATTTCTCGTGGATTTGTGTCACTCACGGGTAGAGTGGAGGATCAGCGTCCGGTCACCATCCTCCGTGACACTGGTGGTTCCCAGTTGTTTATACTATCCAATGTTTTACCTTTGGAGTAAAGAGTCTGCCTGTGATGAGTGCTGTGGTTAGGAGGATTGGGATGAGTTTTGTGCCTGCGCCCCTCCACCGTGTCTATATGCGATCGCAGTTAGTGACTGGTTTCTTTTCGGTGGCTGCTCGCACCTCTTTTCCTATAAAAGGTGTTTAATTCATTATGGGGAATGACATGGCAGTGTGAAAGTTTACCCTTCTCCAGAAATCGTGAGTGTCCCTATCTCTGTTCATGAGCCTGATGTCTTAGCTGAAAAACACCCAGATGTATTCAGCATCAGTGTTCTGACCAGAGCTCAGGACCATAAGCAAGGTAAGGAAGTGAACCTGTCTGACTCTGTTTGCTACCGCCCTGTCTGAGGACAAGCTGCCCCCTTCTGTTGAGTTGGCAGAAGTAGTAGAGACGGTCACCGGTCCTGATGTCACCCTGCCATTAAATCAGGACGCCCTTATAAAAGCCCAGAAGGCTGACCCCTCTCTAGAAAAGTGTTTTGCCGCTGTTGGTGATGGTAATCATGGAGATAAAATAAAATAATTGTGCTTGCTGGTGCGGACATGGGTTCTGTGATTGGGAGGGGTAGATGAGGACTGGGGATTGGTCCATCAAATAGTGATTCTGGAAGGTTGTAGGCAGCATGTGTTGTCGTTGGCCCATGAGCATCTGTGGTCTGGTCATCTGGGGGTGACTAAGACGTATAATTGGGTCCTAAATAATTTCTTTTGGCCTGGAATGAAAGTGGATGTAGCCCGTTTCTGCTGAACGTGTCACACATGCCAGATAACAGGTAAACTGAATCAAAAGGTTCCTCCAGCCCCGCTGTGTCCCATTCCCGCTATCGGTGTGCTGTTCAAACATGTTATTGTAGACTGTGTGGGTCCCCCACCAAAAACTAAATCTGGTAACCAGTTCCTATTGACGATGATGTGTGTTGTGACTCATTTTCCTGAAGCCATTCCCCTTAGGAAAATTACTGCATCGGTGGTGAATAAAGCCCTCCTAAAGTTCTTCACCACTTTTGGCCTCCCACGTATCGTGCAGACGGATCAAGGCACAAATTTCATGTCAAAAACATTCCGAAAGGTCCTGCAGTTCCTAGGGATTTCCCATTCTGTAAGTAGCGCTTACCACCCAGAGTCACAGGGTGCGCTGGAGCGATGGCACCAAATCCTGAAATCGATGTTGCAGAAATATTGCTACAAATCAGGGAAAGATTGGGATGAGGGGTTACCATTTATGCCCTTTGCTATCCGTGATGCTAAGCAGGATTCACTTGGGTTTAGTCCATCTAAGCTGGTGTTTGGCCACAATATACGTGGCCCTCTAAAAGTGTTGCAAGATAATTTCACAACCAATTCCCCTCCTGAAACTAATGTTTTAGATTTTGTGTCACAGTGCAGAACCCGATTACATAGTGCCACCTCGCTGGCAAGGGAAGCCCTCTCCACTTCCCAGGGGGATATGAAAAGGCAGTATGACCGTAAGGCAGTGGTGCGCAAATTCCACCCTGGTGATCACGTGCTTGTGGTGTTTCTGGTGCCTGGTTCTGCTCTCACCACCTGGTTTCTGGGTCCATATGTAACAGACAAAAGGGTATCAGACACGGATTATGTCATCCGCACCCCTGAACATAGACATAAAAAATGCTTTTGTCATGTAAACATATTGAAACCTTACTTCCCCAGAGACCCATCCCAGGTGCGGGGCAGCACTGGATAGCTGGCTTTCCTGGTGTGTGCTGAGTTACCAGTGGATGACAGACTCAATGTGCCCTGTGGTGGCCAACAGAGCGGTAAATTAACAAATTCTGAGTTTTTGTCGGATGCTGACTCCCGTCTTTCCTACCTCCCTGCTGAACAGCAATGTGAAATTCTGAGCTTGTTTCAGTCCTTTCCCACCTTGCTTGGGGATGTGCCATCTTGTACTAAGGTATTGCAGCATGATATTGATGTGGGGTGTGCTGCCCCTGTTAAGCAACATGCCTACCGATGCTCAATAGATAAGTGTCAGCTAATGAAGGCTGAGGTGGAGTACCTGGTGGAAAATGGTTTAGCTGAGCCTAGTCACAGCCCCTGGAGTTCCCCATGTTTCTTAGCACCAAAAGCTGATGGAATGCCCCATTTCTGTACCGATTTTAGGAGGGTAAATGCGGTCACGGTGTCAGACAGTTTCCCTTTGCCCCGTATTGATGACTGCATGGACAGCATTGGTCTGGCCACTTACATCACCAAGTTAGATCTCTTAAAAGGGTACTGGCAGGTCCTGCTAACACCTGAGTGTCTGACATCTCGGCTTTTGTAACCCCCGACCACTTCATGCAGTACACATTGATGGCATTTGAGTTAAAGAACGTGCCCGCAACTTTCTAGTGCTTAATGCACCAAGTGTTGGGTGATGTTCCACAGTGTAATGTGTATCTCAGTGATGTGGTGGTGTACTCTAGTGAGTGGTCAAGCCATCTGTCCACCTTGAGGACAGTGTTTCAGCGGTTGGCGGAAGCTAATCTGACTCTTAATCTTGCCAAGTGTGAATTTTGCAAGGCTACCGTCACCTATCTGGGTAAACAGGTGGGGCAGGTCCAACCAGCAGAGGCTAAAATTCTGGCTGTGGTAGCCTACCCAGTTCCCACCACCAGGCGTGAGCTGCGCCGTTTTTGGGGCATGACAGGCTATTATCGGTGCTTCTGTAAAAATTTCTCTGTTGTAGGCGCCCCTCTTACTACCTCTGTGTAGCCCAAACGTCCTTTTTGTATGGACTCCAGAGTGTCAGCATGCTTTTGAAGCTGATAAATTTCTCCTGTGTAGTGCCCCTGTACTTGCTGCACCTAACTTCTCTCTTCCCTTCCAGCTAGAGGTTGACGCTAGTGCGTCTGGGGCTGGTGCTGTGTTGCTCCAGAGTGGGGGTAGCAAGCTTCCTCACCCAGTGTGTTTCTTCTCTGCAAAATTCAAACCCCATCAGCTGAACTACTCCACCATTGAGAAAGAAACCCTAGCCATGTTACTCGCTTTGCAGCACTTTGAGGCCTATGTAGGCTCAAGTACACTCCTGGTGACCGTGTACACTGACCATAATCCCCTTGTGTTTCTGTCCCAGATGTACAACCATAACCAATGGTTGATGCATTGGTCTTTGTTGGTGCAGGGGTATAACATTGAGATTAAACACAAAAAAGGAGTTGATGTGGCAGCTGACGCTCTTTCCTGTGGGTGAGGTAAGAGATTAAAAAACTGCTAAACTATGTGTTCCCTACCACCTTCCTAAACAAACTGGGGTTTGTTTTTTTATGGGTGGGGGTGTTACGACCCTGGTGCTAGGGGTCATGGTTGTGTGTGGGTTCATATCTCTCTCGCGCTCTCTCTCTCTCTCTCTCTCTCTCTCACTCTTTCTCAGGTAGACGCCCCTCCCTCCTACACGCAGCTGTTCTTACTCACCTCGTTGAGGGGCCGTGTTAAAAGTGAGAGGGAGACGCCTCCCGAGAGGAGTGTGAGAGCCAGTGGGCTGTGGTGGTGACAGTTGGGAGAGAGAGAGCCGTGAGCTGTACAGTATTTACAGTGATTTCGCTCCTTTCATGGGAAAGGAGCATGCATATTTTCTGACCCATTTGGTTGTGATTCCTTTGTTGTAGTTTTGGTGGGGAAACCTAGTTCTTGTGTTTGTCCTCCTTTGTTTGGAAACCAGCGACTTAGTTCTTTTTCTTTCTATTTATTTTTGCGAATAAAAAAACTTTTCCGTTTCGACCCTGAGTCCGCCTCCATGTCCTCTTTTTCCTCCCGGTTCTTTTTTGGTTTATCTTTGTTGCTTCCTCCATCCCCTATTTGCCATGGGGAACGTAACAGTGATAATATTTAACTTTCAGAACTACAGCAATTGGTCTCCTCAGTTCCCAAACATTTACAGTGTTGTTAAAAGTAGAGGCAATGCAACACAGTGGTAAACATGCCCTTGTGTCTTTTTTTTTTTTTTGAAAATTGTGCATGGTGGCTCTTGATGCACTGACAACAGCCTCGGTCCACTCCTTGTGAAGCTCTCTGACCTTTCCTGACAATCCTCTCAAGTCTGCGACCATCACTGTTGCTTGTGCAACTTTTACAGCCTTTCTTTTCAGAAATGACCTTCTGTGGCTTACCTTTGTTGTGGAAAATTTCTAATAATGAACAATAATAGTCAATTCTTGTATCAACAGAAATGAGGTTTATTGAAATATAAAGAAAAGTAATAGAAAAGAAAGGAAAAGATAAGAATGAGAGATAAGAAGAATTTGAGAGAGAGCTTCGCTTCGTCAATGACTCCGCTAGGCTCTTCTCTGTCCATCTGTGGTCAGTCTGAAGTTTATATTGGGAATTGGTGAGGCGATTTTGGCCTTGAGTGAAAAACACGTCATGTTTATGTCTGAAAATATGTTATGATCTGTGTATCGTGTTTTTGCAAACATTTCTGATATTGCTGATATTGTGTTTTGCAAACAGTCTAGACATGGCGCCTGGTACATGGTGCCCTAGCGAAGGTCAGAGGGAAGAGAGAAACAGTTTCATACAATTTCATAGTTTCATAGAATTAGTGAATGATTATTACATTGAATCATAATTAATAATAATTATAAATTTCTCTAACGTTAAAAACCGGAATTCTCTTTTAAGTCGTTCAAATTCTGTAAAGCTGCTTTGCGACAATGTCTATTGTTAAAAGTGCTATACAAATAAACTTGACTTGACTACAGTTAAGCAAAACACCAGATCATCATTTTGGATTTGATTAACAAGGCTGTTGTTCGAGCCTGGAGAACAATGATTTCCCGATAGATTACTACAGTCCCAGAACTTCTCTCATTGGACTGTCACTGAAATACCATCTGTGTGGTGTAGGTGGAGTGGACACATTCATTCTTCACACTTTTCTCACAATGCTCTTCATCCATCTCTCCTACTCGCCATTTGGTTGGTTTCAAGTGGGCTGACAAGGCAAATTTGTCCTCTTCCTTCCATAGAACATTATCTTGGGGGGAAAAAAAGTGGTTCCAGGGTCCTGTCAGAACTTGATTTACTATTTGTGTGGAATTTCTATGTATGTTCTCCTTGTGGATTTCCTCTGCTTACTCAGGTTTCCTCCTCCTTCAAACTTATATGGATGTTGACTGGCTACAGTAATGTCCCCCAAGGTGTGAGTGAGTATGTGACTGTGTGTGTGAATGGTGCCTTTTGATGGAATCATATCCCATCCAAGGCATATTACTGGGTTTCACGTGATGTCCCATCCACCTCATTAGTTATTCAAAACTTCAGCTGGTGGTCTACCAAAGCTCAGTTGACAAAGCGTTTGTACAGAGAAGGTGCATTGCTCGCGTGAAAAATGCCTTACGCTTGCGTTGTTTTAGGTTGTTTGAATCGATCAAACCGTGAAACTGATAAAAGTTTCTTCAGGGTTCCCCATGAACTAATAAAAAAGGGTGAACGAACACAGGATTTTACAAAAAGACGTGGAGAAAGGAGGCTTTTCAGTGAACCTCTGATTGAAATCGAAGGGAGCCGAGTCGAAGCGTGCTCGAGTTTGCAGTAATCACTTGGTGAAAGGTTTGTATTTCCCTCTCTGCTATGTCCTTAGTGTTTTCCAAGTACTTTTCTTGCTATGTATTGTTATTTTATGGTACTTTTTTTAGTCACTGTGGCAGCGGGGATGTGGCCAAGCAATAGTTTGTGAATGAAGGGCAGGGTCGGGGAAGGTAAGTGGCTAAGTCAGTACACCTGCTGTCAATTAATGTGTATGGGTGTGTGTGTTTGTTGCAGGGACGGAGCATAAAAGGAGGGGAAGAGCAGAGAAGAGGGACTCTCTCCTGGCCAGAATGCATGTGTGTGTGTGTGGATATGTATGAGAGAGTAAGCTGAAAAGATATATATATATATATTTAGATATAAAATGCATTTTGTAAGAGCTTCAGTTCCTGCCTGTTGTGCTTCTGTATTCCACCCCCATCAGGGATTCACGACAGTGGTGCCGAAACCCAGGACCAAGTACAGAAGGGAGCCACCCCACGGAGTCCTCCCCAATTATGGAGCTCATCCATGCCCTCGCTGCTGCCCAGCAGAACCAGAATCAAGCACTGACCATCTTCCGGAAGGACCAGGAACAACGTATTGAAGCCTTGATGCTGGCCCAGTGGGAAGATCGCCAGGTGTTCCGGCATCTGCTGGCATCAGCAGGGGCATCCACCATTACCACCATGGACTCCCCTCATGCCACCCTCATGAAGATGGGCCCACATGATGAGCCCAAAGCCTTCATTGCTCTCTTTGAGCAAGTGGCCCAAGCGAGTGGGTGGCCAATCGAGCAGTGCGAGGCTCACCTCCTCCTGCTCCTGACAGGCGAGGTGCAGCTTGTGGTGCAACAGCTCCCTGCCAACAGCCGGCTCAACTACGCCAACCTCAAGAGGGCCATTTTGCAGTGTGTCAGCCACTCCCCGGAACAACATCGCCAGCAGTTCTGGAAGCTGACACTGGAGGAGGTTGGCTGACCGTTCGCATTTGGCCAACAACTCCGGTATGCCTGCTGGTGGTGGCTGAGGACGGAAGACTGCGATGCTGACTGGATCATTGACTTGGTGGCACTGGAACAGTTCATCTCTTGGCTTCTGGAAGGAATGGCAGAATGGGTCCAGTGTCACCGCCCGATGTCACTCCAGCAAGCCATCAAGTTGGTGGAGGACCATCTGGCTGTGGTTCCAACGACAAGCAGATGAGGTAAAGGCACCTCTCCTCGTTTCTCTTCTCTCCCCCTCTCTGTCTTCTCTCTCTCGCTCCCTCTTGCCCCATTCCCCCACTGTGGAAGTGGGGTCTGACTCCTCCCTAGCTGGTCCATCGCACCTGTGGTGTCCTCCCATCTCCCTCTTCCATGTCTGTGTCCTTCCCTCTTCAGGTGTGTGACGCCCTTAACACCAGTGCAGAGGGAAAGCCTGGGCTGGTATGCTGGTGCAGCAGGGAGCCAGAGCATCTCCAGGATCAGGGCTCCACAAGGGACATGGAGGCTGTGATCTGGATCCCCGATGTGCCAGAGACCACCCTCAATCGGGCTGGAATGTATCGCATACCGGTAAGTGTTCAAGGGGATACATATCATGCTTTGGTAGATTCTGGTTGTAATCAGACCTCGATTCACCAATGCCTAGTGCAAGGTGAGGCATTGGGGAGAGCACAAGCAGTGAAAGTGTTGTGTGTGCATGGGAATGTTCACAATTATCCCTTAGTGTCTGTCTGTATTCTATTCCAGGGCCAAATGTATAGAGTAAAGGCGGTGGTTAATCCTCGTCTTACCCACTTGTTGATTTTGGGTCCTGATTGGCCAGGGTTTAAAAAGCTGATGGAATATTTAACATGTAGTGGTTCCTTCATTAGTAGGTCATGGGAAGATCCCAGTGTGGCATTGACTGGAGAAGCTGTCACAGAGCCATCTACGTCAGCACCACGTCAGAGTGAGGAGCAGCCCACTCCTCATCCCTCTCTCGGGGATTCCCTAGAGGATTTCCCATTAGAGCAGTCACGAGATGAGACTCTACAGCATGCGTTTGACCAAGTGAGAGTAATTGATGATCAAACTCTTCAGCCAAGCGAAGCACTGGCCTTCCCTTATTTTGCTGTTTTTAAAGATAGATTGTACCGAGTGATGCAGGACACTCAAACTGGTGAACGAATAACTCAATTATTAATCCCAAAGAGCTGTAGGGAACTCGTATTTCATGCGGCTCACTTTAATCCCATGGCTGGACACTTAAAGCAAGCTAAAACACTAGCCCAAATAATGGCCTGGTTCTATTGGCCAGGGATTCGTGGGGATGTCCGTTGGTGGTGTGCGGCATGCCATGAATGCCAATTAGTAAATCCTGTGGCCACTCCAAAAGCACCTTTGTGCCCTCTCCCTCTAATCTAGACCCCGTTTGAGCGAATTGGGATGGATCTCATCGGGCCATTAGATCGGTCGGCACGAGGTTATTGCTTTATTTTAGTTCTGGTGGACTATGCAATGCGATATCCAGAAGCAGTGCCTCGCCACAATATCTCAGCATGCAGTATTGTGGAAACGCTTTTCCACATTATCTCCTGGGTTGGGATTCCGAAAGAAATCCTGACAGACCAAGGCACTTTGTTTATGTCATGCACACTGCGTGAGCTGTATGGGCTGCTGGAGATTAAGTCTATCTGCACCAGTTTCTCTCACCCACAAACAGATGGCTTAGTGGAACGTTTTAACCAAACCCTCAAAAACCTAATCTGGAAATTCATAAGTGAAGATGCACATAATTGGGATAAGTGGCTTGAGCCCCTGTTATTCGCAGTACAAGAGGTCCCACAAGCCTCCATGGGGTTTTTGCCATTTGAATTATTATATAGGCGTAAGCCATATGACATTTTGGATGTGCTATGAGAAAATTGGGAGGAGGGATCTTTACCTAGCAAAAATGAAATTCAGTACATTCTTGACCTGCATACAAAACTCCACACCCTCATGCACTTAACCCAGGAGAATTTGTGGCAGGCACAAGAAGGTCAAATCCGACTGTATGACAGGGGCACGCACTTTAGAGAGTTCATGCCGGGAGACAAAGTGCTCATATTATTGCCCACATCGAGCTCCAAATTAATTGCCAAGTGACAAGGGCCCTTCAAGGTTACATGGTGACTTGGGGACATCGACTATGAGGTGAGGCAAATGGATAGGGGCAGGGCATTGCAAATTTACCACTTCAACCTTTTAAAATGTTGGAATGAGGGGGTCCCTGTGGTGTTGGTGTCAGTAGTCCCGGAGAAGGTGGAGCTGGGGCCAGAGGTAAAAAAGATAACATCTTGAACCACTCTGGTCCCTTGTGGAGACCACCTCTCACTGGCCCAACTCATGGAGGTGGCTAAGTTGCAAAAGGAATTTTCTAAAGTATTCTTGCCCCTTTCTGGTTGTACCCACCTCATAGAACACCACATTAAAATGCCCCGTGGGGTGGTAGTGCATAGCCGCCCTTACTGCTTGCCCGAACACAAGAAAAAGGTGGTTCAGGATTAACTCAAGGCCATGCTCAAAATGGGCATAATTGAGGAGTCCCACAGTGACAGGAGCCCAGTGGTCCTGGTTCCCAAGACTGATGGGTCGGTCCGGTTCTGTGTGGACTATAGACTATAGTGGACTATAGTGGTCAATGCGGTGTCTAAGTTTGACGCATATCCAATGTCTCGCATTGATGTGTTGCTTGATCGGTTAGGCACTGTTCGCTTTTATTCGACACTGGATCTAACAAAGGGATATTGGCAGATCTCCTAACTCCTCTATTCTGAGAGAAAATGACCTTTTCCACACTATTTGGATTACACCAATTTGTCATGCTCCCTTTTGGGTTACTTGGGGTGCCTACTACATTCCAGTAGCTTATGGACAGGACCCTCTGCCCTCACACTGCCTACGCGACCACACAGCTGGATGATATAATAATCTACAGCCATGATTGGCCGCGGCACTTGGAACACCTGAGGGCCATTCTAAAGTCGCTGAGGCATGCGGGCCTCGCACCTAACCCAAAAAAGTGTGCAATTGGGCAGGTGGAAATACAGTATCTGGGGTTCCACTTGGGTCATGGGCAGGTGCATCCCCAAATTAACAAGACTACAGTGATTGCGGCCTGCCTGAGGCCCAAGACCAAAAAGGAGGTGAGACAGTTCCTGGGGCTGGCTGGCTATTATCATAGGTTTATACCTAATTATTCAGATATCACCAGCCTGTTAACTAACCTCACTAAAAAGGGGGCTCCAGACCTGGTCCAGTGGACAGAGCAGTGCCAACAGGCTTTCTCTGAGGTAAAAGCTGCACTGTGTGGGGGGCCACTTTTGTACTTCCCTGACTTCTCTCTCCCCTTTATTTTTCAGACTGACACATTGGACAGAGGGCTGGGGGCCATATTGTCCCAGAAGGTGGAGGGTGAGGAGTGCCCCATGCTGTACATCAGCCATAAACTCTCGATGCGTGAAATCAAGTACAGCACCATCAAGAAAGAGTGTCTTGTCATCAAGTGGGCAGTCCTCACCCTCCAATACTACCTGCTGGGGCGCCCTTTCGCTCTCTGTTCGGACCATGCCCCCCTCCAGTGGCTCCACTGCATGAAGGATGCCAATGAGTGGATCACCCATTGGTATCTTGCCCTCCAGCCATTTAAGTTCAAGGTGGTCCACAGACCAGGGGCACAGATGGTGCTGGCAGACTTCCTGTCCTGTCGGGGGTGGGGGGGAGTCAGCTCCAGGCCAGACAGCTTCCTGGCCTGAGTCAGGCAGTGGGGGTATGTGGCAGCAGGGGTGTGGCCAAGCAGCAGTTTGTGAATGGAGGGCGGGGTCAGGGAAGGTAAGTGGCTAAGTCATTACACCTGCTGTCAATTAATGTATATCGGTGTGTGTGTGTTTGTTGCAGGGATGGAGCATAAAAGGAGGGGGAGAGCAGAGAAGAGGCACTCTCTCCTGACCAGAATGCATGTACATGTGTGTGTGTGCATGTGTGTATGAGAGAGTAAGCTGAAAAGGTATATCTATAAACAAAATAAAGTTTGTAAGAACTTCAGTTCCTGCCTGCCGTGCTTCTGTACTCCACCTCATCAGGGATTCATGACAGTCATGAAGTGCTAAAGTCCCCAACTGTTTCTTTGTTTACTCATCACTCCTCACAAAGTACATATGCATGAAGGTTGTGACAAAATTCTTGCCCAGCCATACAGTTACAATGAGCCATGATCACTTCTCCATCTTGCTCTTTCAAGGGGTTTCTGATGATCTTTGTGAATGATTTACCTGAGAGATAAGAGCCAAAACAGGTGAGAATCAAGCCAACTGTTGTTTGTTTGTGCTTTGTTGTAAAGAGGTGAACGAAAAGCTTAAAAAAATAAACATACATACACGGGCAAAAACAATACAGGATTCATTGGGCAGCGACTTGATACCAAGGTCCTTTACCCAGCCACATACAAAAAAGGAACTGTCATGCCAGTCTCTCAGCTCCTGAAAGTGTTACACTCCTTGTTCCATTTACAGCTGGTGCTCGACCACACCCTGACTGCCACAGTGATTAGAGTGCCACACTGACCCTGATCCAACTCCTCCTACCAGCAATTATCATCATCATCATCATCATCATCATCCTTCGGCCTCAGTCAAGATAAATCACCCAACTTTCTTCCACACATTCCTGTCAGCCATTACAAATTACAGGTCCTGTACTCCAGTTCCAGTGTCCCTTGATATTAGGTAAAAGTAGGTTAACTTCCTTGACCTCACTGGGTGGGCGGTGCTCTGGACTCCATAGGAGAAGGCAAGCTATCACCTCCCCCTTGGCTCTAAAACAGTGCCCCACAAAAAGGGCTCTTCATAATTCCCATATATCTCCTCCAAGAGGCAATGGGGAAACCAATGGATGGTTTGAACCTGATGTAGGAGATTGGTATAAGTTCCATCTAGTCTCTGCTGTTGTTTGAGCATCATGGTCCATCTCTTGGCACCATATAGGAGGATGGGTTCCATTACTGGTCTGGGGTGGGTTTCCCAAAAGCATCATAGCACAAAGATCATCGTTAAATGGTAGAGCGAGTAGCACAAAGAACACTCTCTCTCGTCGTTAAGATGCTCTTAGTGTGAAGAGGCTTTTGGGAAACCCACCACTGAACAGTTTTACCTTCAGGGGTTTGGCCAGGTTAGAGAGCCATATTTTGTTGAGGTCATTAGAGTACCTTATGTATCTTGAAGTCCTTAAAGGGGTGGCATGGTGGTGTAGTGGTTCGCACTGTCGCCTCACAGTAAGAAGGTTCTGGGTTTGAGCCCAGTGGCCAAAGAGGGCCTTTCTGTGTGGAGTTTGCATGTTCTTCCCATGTCTGCATGGGTTTCTTCCAGGTGCTCTGGTTTCCTCCACAGTCCAAAGACATGCAGGTTAGGATAACTGGTGGCTCCAAAGTGAGTGTGAATGGTTGTTTGTCTCTATGTGTCAGCCCTGCGATGATCTGGTGACTTGTCCAGGGTGTACCCCACCTCTCAACCATAGTCAGCTGGGATAGGATCCAGCTTGCCCACGACCCTGCACAGGATAAGTGGTTATGGATAATGGATGGATGGATGGATGGATATCAACCTGAGAAATGAATTCTGTCCAAATAGGGTGAATGTAAGGGTTTGGCCAGAACTTCGATGAAGAACTTTTTTTGTAAGAACTTTATTAGAAATTTGAGCAAGCATACTGTACATATCTGAGAAATAAAAGTCTAAAAGTTGCATCATACACCATAAACACAAGAGAGACATACGGCTTACAGATAGACTCAGCAGAACATCACCAGCCGGCAATCTTTCTAATGACTGATGCCAAACACCACCATGCAATTCATCATGTTCATCCACAGTGTAGTCACGCCATCTTGTCAAAATGAGATTCAACAGTGTGCAGCAGTTTCTGTGGAATTGGTGTCCTGGTGTTCATCCAGCTAGATTATATTTCTAGAAACTGATTGACATGAACAATATCATTTTAAAATACTCCCCCGTCTCTCTCGCTCGCTGTCTAAATATTTTCACTACATGTCCATTAATATCACTCACAGTAATGCACAGTACAGTGTATATTTATAGCAATAAATCATCTCTCTCCAATCACGTGGCAGCTAATCAAACTTTTAGCGCAAAAAAAAAAAACCAAAACAAGTTCTTTAATTGTTAAGGGTTGTCCCTCTCAGAGAACCTTAAAGAGTTTAAGTAGAACTTTACAACAGAGTGATCTCGGAGTCGAAGCCTTAAAGCTGCACACGCTCTAATCCAACCAATAATTTGGACTTGGTATCGCACACTACAAAACCAAGGGGTCTTCAAGGTTCCCTTAAGGGTTCTTAACTTGCAGGATAGGAAAATACCTTCTTATGTTATATACCGTATCTCTATCTGTACTTACGCTGCATCCCACTGAGCTCAGAAGTCGGAGCTGGGAATGATGTCACACCTGAGTCAACCGCGTTCCAGTACAAGAAATCGGAAAACCAGTATCAGCATTTTAGCAATACCAGTTCTAGCCATTGTTAACAATACCAGTTGATACCCATATGCACATACAAACAGCACAGCAACATGTCCACAGGTAGAAGTTCATCAGTACTGTGTGTATGACTGATTTAATGAGATGCAAATAAGCAGAGGTGATAAGCACTATTTATATCACTACAGATTTCATTACTGTCAATGCACGGAGCAGCCATCTTGGATTTTGAAAATTGGGGTTGGCGAGGTTCTTTTGATTTTCCAGGTCAGATATCCGACTGGACGGCACGATGGTGTAGCGGTTAGCCTGTCGCCTCACAGCAAGAAGGTCCGGGTTCGAGCCCCGTGACCGACGAGGGCCTTTCTGTGCGGAGTTTGCATGTTCTCCCCGTGTCCACGTGGGTTTCCTCCGGGTGCTCCGGTTTCC
>JAODXR010000022.1:9334712-9345500 GCA_028877395.1 Cathorops festae
TCCCCAGACATTTACAGACTGTTGTAAAGAGAAAAGGGGATGTCTCACAGTGGTAAACATGGCCTTGTCCCAACTTTGAGATGTGTTGTTGTCATGAAATTTAAAAATCACCTGATTTTTCTCTTTGATACATTTTCACAGTTTAAACATTTGATATGTCATCTATGTTGTATTCTGAATAAAATATGGAATTTTGAAACTTTCACATCATTGCATTATGTTTTTATTTACAATTTGTACTTTGTCCCAAATTTTTTGGAATCAGGGTTATATTAATGTGTCATGATTTATTGTATCAAATGCTTTCTTTAAAATCAATGAATATTCCAATTGCATGTTTTTTCTGCTCTATGGGACTGGTGATTTCTTCAACTAATTCTATTAAAGCCAGTGATGGTGATCTGTGTGCCCCAAATCCATATTGACTGTCACCAAGTAGTTTATGTTTGTCAATAAATTGATCCAATCAGTTATTGAAAAGTTTTTCCAGAATTTTGGAAGTAGTGAGACAGGTCTGTAGTTTGTGAAGTGGTGTTTGCTCCCAGTTTTGTACAGAGGAATAACTTTTGCTGTTTTCATTCTGTTTGGAAATGTACCAGTTAGAAATGACAAGTTGCATATACGTGAATGGTTTGGCTATTCCATCAATAACATTTTTCGATATCATCATGTCAATGTCATCACAGTCGGTAGATTTTTTATGTTCATACATTTCCCAACAATCTCAACAATTTCTTTTTCTTTCATTGCTGTAAGGAACATTGAAAAATAATTATCTATAAAATTGCCCAGATTTTCAACAGATGCTCCTGGATTTGTTCTGCTAAGATTGGTCCTACGTTTACAAAGTAATGGTTATAACTATTAACTACCACATCCATATTATATGCATCTTTGTCATTATTAAGAAAGTACCTTGGATAATTTATATACATCTCGACCCATTTTTTATAATATTGTTCAAAGTGCTCCAAATTACTATATTATTTGTTATTTAATAATTTCTTATATTCTCTTTGCAGCCCTTATAATAATTTATTTTATATATATTTTTTATATCTATCCTCTGCCTCTTTAGTTTTCTGCTTTATGAACATTCTATACAATGTATTTTCTTTTTACAGGCATTTTGTAAACCCCTTATAATCCATGGACATACTGTATGCTTGACTTTTACTGTATTGAACAATTGGGCAATTTTTATTTTATAATATAAATATCCTCAATAATTCCTCATATGCTTTGTCTTTTAGTTGGTATATTTCATCCCAATTTTGTGCCAGCAAGTCATTTCTAAAAGTGTTAATTGATTCCTCTGATCTAAGCCGTCTAACAAGTTGTGTGTTTTCTGGTTTATTATTCACAAATTTTGTTTCATAAACTGAGAAAACTGGTAAATGATCACGGATATCATTTATCAATAGCCCACTTATTAAATTGTCATTAATATTGTTAGTGAATATATTGTCTATGAGGGTGGCTCCGTGTGAAGTGATTCCGCTGGGTCCAGTAATTTTCAGGAATAAGGCCATACTTGTATCACAATTGTGTTGATAAAATTGTCTGTCATTTTGTGTTTATTTGGATTGAGCAGGTCAATATTGAAGTCTCCGCATATGAAAACTGTTTTGTGACTCACTTTTGAAAACATTTCTTCTAACCAGTTACTGAAGACTCAATACTAGAATCTGGAGCTCTATATATACAGTACAACTAACAATTACATTTTTATGTTTCTCTCTGCAAATTTCAACTGTCATGCATTCCAGTGTGTTGTCAATTACTGTTGATATTCTTTCCATCACATTATATTTCAAGTCCCTATCCACAAATATGGCCGCTCCCCCTCCACTCTTGTTTTGTCTATTTACGTAGTTGAACTCATAGCCCTCCAGCTCAAAGTCCGTGCCTTTGACGTCATGTATCCAAGTTTCAGATATTGCTATGATGCGAAAACTGATGTAGATATTCCTTGATGAGACTGAAATTTGCATACATGCTTCTGCTATTGAAGTGGATAATTGAGAGTTTGCCATCTGCTTTAATGCTCCGATTGAACTGTTCAGCAGTGTAATAACAGCAGTTGTTGTTAATGGCAGGGAAGAAATTATTGTCCAGGTCTATGTCATATTCCAAATCCTGTGATTTGTAATCAGTCTACTCAAATGATTTTAGTTCCAGTAAATCCTGTTCTGTAATCCTCTGAGATGTGTGGCTTATGGTTCCGCTCATGATGGTCACTGATACTTTTCCAGGTCCTTGATGTTTTTCACAACCAGTACTTTGGCCTCCTCAGGTGTACCGTTTTTAGTTTAACAAACACTTTCGAGTTTGTAGTCCAAGTGTTCTGAATTTTCCTCTGTTTCTTTAAAATGCGTGCACTCTTGGCTATACCTGCATTTTGTTTGGTCAGATGCTCATTTATGTAGACGCTGGATCCCTTTAGCTTGTACGCTTGCTTTAATCGTGCGGTCTTATGTTTCCTGCTGACAAACCTCATGATGATGATCTGCTTGTCACTGGTGTTCCTTCTTGGTAGTGGGTGGCAAGCTTCGATGTTATTGCAGTCCAGGTGAGTTCCCTTGGACTGCAGGAAAGCAGCTACCTGTTGCTCCGTGGAGCTCACATCCAGCTACCCGGGCTCCTCCCCACTGATAGTGGTCACCGCCCGAGCATATGACCGAGGTTTTACCTGGAGCCCGGTGATGACAACGTCGTTCATTCTGGAGTATTGCTCCAGGTCGGCCACTCGGCTTTCCAGGTCGGCAATCCGCTTGTCTTTCTCTACATTCTGGATCCGCAGCATTTTCACTTCCTCCACCAAGTCCAATATGCTCTTCTGCTACAACCTGACAGCAGAAACTTCTTCGGTTATGAAGTTGAGTGACTTTTTTATGTCATCGACTTCCTCAGCAGTGGGGAGCTTCTTTGGGCCCATGTAGCCCGGTAGCAAGTTGCTGGGACAACCAGCTTTCATCGTCAGCTGTTAGCACAGCCAGCTGTTCACCTCACTGCCTTTCTGAATTTTCCTGTCCTTCTGAATTTTCCTGTATTATTTAAATACTTCACGTTTATTGCCATGGAAGATCAGATGAATGTAATGTAGAAGGTCTACACAGAACTAGCTAAACTTGTGCAATAAACTAGCCTACTGGGCTAATATGTGAGATAAAATATTAGGCTAGCCTACATGATACTGGTGCTATTAACTGGCTTCAAAACTAATGAGGTGCCCTCAACATACACAGATTCAGCCTCAGGAATAGGACCCCAGCCCTCAACCCAAATCCCAGTTGAAGGAGAAGGAGGTGAGTAATACAATCCATAAAAAAAGGATTTAGGGTTAAAAACTATTTGAATTGCTAGGCTACAGTAAGCAGCATTAGACTATTAAGACTTACATTAAAATGAAAAGGCATTTCTCTTCTTTTATGAGCAACTATTCTTAGGTAACTTAGTATGGAGTTCATTCAATCAAAATGTTGATGTGTTGAGAGAACTTGCATGTATTACTGTCTCAGCAGTATCTCAGTGGATTTATAACAGATTCTGTATGAGAAACACTAGCAATATGATCATGAAGACTAGCCTGTATCATGACCGATACTTGCAGATAGAAATAAAGTTGATAACACAGTGTGTGAAAAAAAATCACCTTTTTTTCATAGGTATCTTTGTTGTATAATTAAGTCAAGATGTTTTGCCATTGTTCATGTGTGGATTTGTTGATATTGTTAAGTATTTAACTTTAATATTTTGAACGTTAGCTGTGGTCATAGATATCATTGCTATTGTTCATGTGTGGATTTATTGATGGTGTTGCTAAGTATTTAACTTGAATATTTGAACATTTGCTGTGTTTTCTAATAAATGTGTGATGCCTAAAATAAACCAAAAACACTTAGTGAATTTCTTGCAGTGTGCTATGTAACTGTATCAAAAACTAGTGTAGTTATTCATCAAGGCATACATTTGATCACATACAATAAGTCAATAAATGGAGAATTTATGATGTTTGCTGGAGGGCTCTGGAGTATCCATAATGTGCATACAGAATGTTATAAATCCATACTGATACAGTGATGCATGCAATTTCTCTCAACACAAACATTTGGATTGAATGAACTCCATAGGCTACTGAGTGGCCTAATAATAGTTGCACATAAAAATATATATATATATATATAACGGAATTTTCATTTTATGGCAACTGTCTATTCTGTCTAATTCTGACAGTTCTGCGTTTAAAAATATTCATATACCAAATAATTGTATCACCTAAACTTTCTAGGTAGCTGATCACATGCATAGTAAAGTAGAAGTGCCAGCCAAAAACAGACTTCAAATTCAGTTGCTTGTGCTTGAAAATTTTACCGGGGGGGCCCTAAATTGTAATCTTTCATAGGGCCTAAGATTTCTAGCGGCACCCCTGTCTCTGATGACCTGGCGACTTGTCCAGGGTATACCCCGCCTTTTGCCCGTAGTGTGCTGGGATAGGCTCCAGCTTGCCTGCGACCCTGTAGAACAGGATAAAGCAGCAAGAGATAATGAGATGAGACCTTCCCCCTCTGCCCTCCATTCACAAACTGATGCTCGGCCACGACCCCGCTGCCACATACCCCCACCGTCTGACTCTGTCTAGGGAGCTATTAGACCTGCAGCAGATTCCCCCCCCCACATGAGTCAGCCACCACCATCTGTGCCCCCAGCCTGTGGACCACCTCAAATCTGAACAGCTGGAGGGCAAGATACCAATGAGTGATCCGCATGTTAGCATCCTTCATGCGGTGGAGCCACTGGAGGAGTGCGTGGTCTGAACAGAAGATGAAAGGGCATCCCAGCAGGTAGTACTGAAGGGTGATGACTGCCCACTTGATAGCCAGGCACTCTTTCTCCATCGTGCTGTACTTGCTTTCACACATTGATAACTTGTGACTAATGTACAGCACAGGGCATTCCTCCCCTCCACCTTCTGGAACAGAACAGCCCCCAGCCCCCTGTCTGATGCATCTGTCTGGAAAATAAAAGGGAGAGAAAAGTCAGGGGAGTGTAAAAGTGGGCCCCCACACAGTGCAGCCTTTACCCTAGAGAAAGCCTGTTGGCATTGCTCCGTCCACTGGACCGGATCTGATGCTTCCTTTTTAGTGAGATCAGTCAATGGGCTGGTGACATACGAATAATTCGGTCTGAACCTACGATAGTAACCAGCCCCAGGAACTGTCTCACCCCCTATTTGGTCTTGGGCCTCAAGCAGGCCCCAATCGCTGCAGGCTTGTTAATTTGGGGACGCATCTGCCCATGACCCAAGTGAAAACCCAGATACTGTACTTCCACCTGCCCAATTGTAAACTTTTTTGGGTTAGCTGTGAGACCCGCACACCTCAGTGACTTTAGGACAGGTGGTGTTTGAGGTGCCACAGCCAATCATTGCTATAGATGATGATATTGTCTAGGTATGCAGCTGCGTGGGTGGTGTGAGGGTGGAGAACCCTGTCCATGAGCCGCTGGAATGTCACGGGAGTCCCAAACAACACAACAGGAAGTGTGACAATTTGGTGTAACCCAAATGGTGTGGAAAAGGCCATTTTCTCTCGAGATAAAGGAGTCAAGGGGATCTGCCAATATCCCTTCGTTAAATCCAGTGTTGAGTAAAAATGAGCAGTGCCTAATTGATCAAGCAGCTTGTCAATGCGAGGCATTGGGAATGCGTTGAATTTAGACACCGCATTGACCTTTCTATAGTCGACACAGAACTGGACCAACCTGTCGGTCTTGGGAACCAGGACCAATGGGCTGCTCCAGTCACTGTGGGACTCCTTGATTATGCCCATTTCGAGCATGGCCTTGAGTTAATGCCAGACCACCTTTTCCTTGTGTTCAGGCAGGCGGTAAGGGCGGCTGCACACCACAACCCCCCGGGGCGTCTCAATGTGGTGTGCTATGAGGTGGGTGCAGCCAGGCAGGAGTGAAAACACATCGCAATATTCTTTCTGCAACTGGGCACCTCCGTGAGTTGGACCGGTGAGAGGTGGTCTCCACAAGGGACCGAAGTGGTTGGAGATGTCAACTTCTATTTTGTACCTCCAGCCCCAGCTCTGTCTTCTCTGGGACTGCCGACACCAATGCCATGGGGACCTCCTCGTTCCAGTGTTTTAATAGATTCAGCTGGTAAATTTGCAATGCCCCCGTCCATTCACCTCACCTCAAAGTCAATGTCCCTGACTTGCCATGTGACCTCAAAGGGCCCTTGCCACTTGGCGATTAATTTGGAGCTCAACATGGGCAATATGAGCATTTTGTCTCCCGGTGTGAACTCTCTAAGGTGTGTGCCAATCGTACAGTCGGATTTGATGTTCTTGTGCCTGCCGCAAATTCTCCTGGGTTAAATGAGTGAGTGTGTGGAGTTTTGTGCGCAGGTTGAGAATGCATTGAATTTCATTCTTACTAGGCGAAGGTCCCTCCTCCCAATTTTCACATAGCACATCCAAAATGCCTTATGGCCCCTCTATAATTTTATAAATAGATTGGTGAAAAACCTGTGGAGGCTTGTGGGACCTCTCAACCTGCAAATAACAGGGGCTCAAGCTATTTATCCCAATTACGTGCATCCTCACTGATGAACTTCAGAATTATGTTTGAGTGTTTGATTAAAACGCTCCACTAAGCCATCTGTTTGTGGGTGATAGACACTGGTGTAGATAGAATTAATCCCCAATAACCCATACAGTTCGTGAAGTGTGCGTGACAAATGCAATGCTTTGGTCTGTCAGGATTTCTTTTGGAATCCTGACCCAGGAGATAATATGGAAGAGCACCTCCACAATACTGAGTGCTAAGATATTGCAGAGAGGCACTGCTTCCAGATATCGCGTTGCAAAGTCCACCAGAACTAAAATAAAGCAGTATCCCAGTGCTGACCAATCTAATGGCCTGACAAGATCCATCCTGATTTTTTTCAAAAGGGGTCTCGATCAAAGGGAGAGGGCGCAAAGGTGCTTTTGGAGTGGCCGTGGGATTTACTAATTGGTATTCGTGGCACACTGCACACCACCGATGGACATCCCTGCGAATCCCTGGCCAATAGAACCAGGCCATTATTCAGGCTAGTGTTTTATCCTGCCCTAAGTGTCCAGCCATGGAATTAAAGTGAGCTGCATGGAATACGAGTTCCCTACAGCTCTTTGGGATTAATAACTGCATTATTTAGTCTGAGTGTTCTGCATCACTCGATATAACCTATCCTTAATAATAGCAAAGTAAGGGAAGGCTGGCATCACATTTGGCTGTAGAATTTGACCATCGATTACTATCACTTGGTCAAGTGCATGCTTCAGAGTCTCGTCTTATGACTGCTCCAATGGGAAATCCTTAAGGGAATTCCCGAGAGAGGGAGGAGGGGTGGGGTGCTCCTCACCCTGATGTGGTGCTGATGTAGATGGCTCTGTGACAGCTTCAATGCTAGTCTGGGATCTTCCTGAGACATATTACTGCAGGACCCACTACTTAGTGTTCCATTAACACTTTAAATCCTAGCCAATCAGTCCCCAAAATCAGCTAGTGGGTGAGATGAGGATTAACCACCGCCTTTACACTATGCTTTTTTTTCCCCTGAAATAGAATGCAGATGGACACTAAAGGGTAGTTGTGAACATCCCCGTGCACACACAATACCTTCACCACTTGTGCTCTCCCCCAATGCCTCCCCTTGCACCAGGCTTTGGTGGATTGAGGTCTGGTTCCAGCTGGAATCCACCAGGGCCTGATGCATATCCCTTTGGACACTTACCAGTATGCAATATGCTCCGGCCTAGTTGAGAGCGGTTTCTGGAGCGTCGGGAACCTGGACCACCATGCCCACCTCCATCACAGAGCACTGATTTTGGAGATGTCCTGGCTCCCCACAGCGCTAGCACACCAGCCCAGGCTCTTCCTCTGCACTGGCATTACAGACGTCATTCACCTGGTGGGGGAACAGGGCGAGGATGGGAAGCAGAGAGAGAGAGAGAGGGGGGAGAAGGGGAAGCATGTCTTCCTGCCATCAGAACCGCCACCATGTGGTCTTTTGCCAGCTTGATCCAGCGATGCCGGGCGAGGATACTGGACCCACTCTGCCATCCCTTCTGGAAGTTGTGTGATGAACTGTTCCAATGTCACCAGGCCAATAATTCCCTCCGCAGTGTGCTCATCTGCCCTCAGCTACCGCCGGCAGGCGTCCAGGAGTTGTTGGCCAAAGGTGAATGGCCGGCCAGCCTCCTCCAAGCACAGCGCATGGAAGTGCTGATGCTGTTGTTCCAGGGAGCAGCCGACATGCTGGAAAATGGCTCTCTAAGTCTGCGTATATGAGCCGGCTGTCAGCAGGGGAAGCAGGCACGCTGTGTGCTGCTTGACCAGCCAACCCCATGTCGCAGCTGCTTCCTCAAAGAGTGTGAGGAAGGCTTCTGGATCGTTGTGCAGACTCATCTTTGTTAATGTGAGGTGGGGGGGTCTGCTGCAGTGGCAGTCGAGGACCCCGCAGACACAAGCAGGTGCCAGAACACCTGGTGGTCTTCTTGTTGGGCCAGCATCAAGGCTTCGAATTGTTGTTCCTGCTCCTTTCAGAGGGCAATCAGCGCTCGATGCTGGTTCTGCTGTGCCATAGCGGGGACATGACGGAGGTCTTTGAAGGGCAAAGACTCCATGAAGAGGTTCCCTTCTGCACTCCCAGGTTTCCGCACCACTGTAGAAGCTGCCCGGATGTGAGTGGAGCACAGAAATATGGCAGGCTGTTAGTATTTAGATACACATTTTTAAAATTATGCTTTTCAGCATACCACTTTCCCAACTGGGACAGTCACACAAACACACCGTCATGTTCTATTCTCTTCTGCTCTCTCACTCCTTTTATGCAGCACCATCACTGCAAGAGACACACAGACACACATTAATTGACAACAGGTGTAGCAATTTGGCCACTCACTTTCCCTGACTCTGCCTTCCATTCACAAACTGTTGCTCGGCCACACCCCTGCTGCCACATACTGTTCCCTATTTGTTAGGAGTGTGGAGTATGAATTTACCAGGTGGCCAATTTTAACACACTGCATCTTTTAAGTTGGATAAAAAAAGCATAGCATGCATGATAATGGGAACTTGTCTCACAGACATTCTCCATCCATTTTTTTCTGCTTATTAGAGGTCAGGTTATAGTGGCAGCAGGCTAAGCAGGGTATTCTAGGCATCCCTCTCCCCAGCAATGCATTCCAGTTCCTTCTGGGGGATTCCAAGACACTCACAGGCCAGATGAGATATATAATCTCTCCAAATGTGTTCTGGGTCTATTCGAGGTCTCCTTCCAGTTGAACATACACAAAAAGTCTCCAAAGGAAGGTGCCCAGGAGGTATCCTCAGTAGGAGCTGCAGTACCTCACCCCGGAGTCAGAAACTGGGGCCTTCTCCTGGAGCCAGAGCTCAGAGGGGAGCTTGCCGGCAAGTGTCTGGTGGCCAGGCCTTGGCCCATGGGGCCAAGAAGAAATTACATGGAGTCACCACCATGTGGGTTCATCACCTGCAAGGACAGGCATAGGGGTCAGGTGCATTGTGAGCCAGGTGGCAGGCAAAAGCGGAAGCCTGGGTGTGATGATCCTCAGCAGTGCAGACTAGTTCTTGGGACAGATCTTCTAGCTGCTCCCAATTAGGGGTCACCACAGTGGATCTTTTGTCTCCATTGCTCCCTGTCTTCCACATCCTTCTCTACCACACCTGCCACTTTCATGTTCTCTCTCACCACATCCATGTATCTCCTCTTTGGGCTTCCTCATTTTCGTGTGTCTGGCAGCTCCATCCTCAACATTTTCCTTCTAATATGCTCTGCATGCCATTGTAGGGGGCTGCCATAGTACCGACAATTCCCTGCTTCACTTTATGGCCCATCTTCTCCCCTTTCACTGTTACAACACTGAACACAACAATCCCTGTACTCGATGCCATTTTCTATCTCTGCCCATTCTTCTCACACTCACTGTAATAGTATTGGATACAGAGATGATACCAGCTACCAAATACAGTGACATCACTATTGTGCTTTAAAACCCATGGTGGAATCGAAATTCATTCTCTCTGGTGGTGGATCCCCACTCATGAAAGAGACGTCGTTGCATCTGTGCTAAAGAACAACATAGAACGAGCTATTGATACCGGATATTTAGCCAAAAGTTCAATGTATTTGATCTTTGCATAGTTGTAATAATAACTGAAGCAGTTAGTTACTGCAGCCCACGCAGTATTTTAAAAGAGAAAAGGTGACTGGATCCCTTTTCCCTTTTGCAACATCAACGAACTACAAACAAGATTCCTTCCAGATCATTGGATGACCGACGAGCTGTAAAAGCAAAAGGAACAGAACTGTTTTCTCCCTGGACCTGCGCTCCGCGCTGTCTTTGGATAACAGCACCTTTGGTCGTCAAGCAAGCTCAATCTCAAGTAAGGCTGAATTTATTTGCATTCATTCATGGTTTAAATGTACGCATTTTGATTCACATGAAAGTTGGTCTTAGACCATGTGTTGTTTGATTTGCTTTGTTTACTATTCGTATTAGTTAGATCGTGCATGCGCTCTCTCTCCCTCTCTCTTTTTAACTCCCTCTGTCACACTACACCCCTCAACATTGGGATTTCAGGAGTAGCTAAGGGGTTGAGTAAAAGTTTGGGTTTAAGGCCTAGTTGAAACTAACGCTTAAAGTGATGGTTCGGAGTAAATTCACCCTAGGGTCATTTGAACCGTGACATCCAGCCAAGTATCCCACCCGAAGT
>JAODXR010000022.1:10234981-10245934 GCA_028877395.1 Cathorops festae
CTTCTACATGCATTGCAAGTGTGAAAACCAGCAAAATCGGCAGCGTATCAAATACTTGTTCTCCCCACTGTATAAGGCTATATATTCTGACTGGCATCTCAGCATATGCAGCTACATAATCATCACTTAAAAATATGTAGCTTAACAGGGTTAGCAGTTTTTGTTTTTTGGTGCAAAATTAATTTCTTGTTCATTTCAAGATAGCTTACTTGTTAGGTTACTGCTGACAATTACAAGGAATAAAAGTAATGAGTAGGCTAACTGATTTGCCATGTGATAGATTAGATACTTTTTTATTCACCTATTTAAAAAGAGCTTTGCCAGTCAACAAATCTTGGAAATAGCACATCTGACTGTTCAGACCCCATCAGTAAGATACGAGAGGGTTTTCTGGGACCACGGGGATTTTTGTGACTTCCTATGATGCCATATTATGCATCTCCATGTTATAAAGTCTGGGGCAAGGCCTCTAAACTGAGAATATTTAGGGGCATGATATTTAAATGATGACATTTATTGACACCCGATCAATCTTACATTGTGATTGGCGAGATACAAATGTTTCATGGATTTCGTGTAACATGTGAACCCTGTTATAAGATGACATTACATTTGATTAATGGCATTTAGCAGACACTCTTATCCAGAGTGATGTACAACATACCCAGAGCAGCCTGGGGGCACTTCAGTTATTCCTGCTGGTCCACGGAATTGAACCAGCAATATTTTGGTCCCAAGCTGCTTCTCTAACCATTAGGTCATTAGGTCCCCTAACCCTACGATGATTTCTGCGCTCAGATCTGTGTTGGTTTCTATGTTCGACTGATAAATAAGGGCTGTTGTGTAATTTTTTTTTTTACTTATTCTACAGTCTTTAATTAAACAGGATTATATTGGATCATCCCATCAGCCATAACATTATGACCACTGACAGGTGAAGTGAATGGCATTATCTCATTACAATGGCACCTGTCAAGGTCGGACAGGTGAAGTGAATGACATTATCTCATTACAATAGCACCTGTCAAGGTCGGCAGCAAGAGAACAGACACCTTTCTGTTTTAGCCAGCCTTAACTTTTTCAGTAGTTTGTGCTACATTACCTCTTCTGTGGGATTGAACCATATGGGCTAGCCTTCATGCCCCATGCAAATCTTTGAGACTTCAACACCCATGACCTTGTCACCAGTTCACCGGTTGTCCTTCCTTGAACCATTTTTGGTAGGTACTAACCACTGCATACAGTTCACAAGATGTGCCATTTTGGAGACGTTCAGATCCAACCATCTAGCCATCACAATTTGGCCCTTGTCAAAGTTGCTCAGGTGCTTATGCTTGCCCAGTTTTCCTGCTTCCAACACATCAACTTCAAGAACTGTCAAGAATAGGCAACAACTCTTGCTGCCTATTATATCCCATCCCTTTTCCTGGCCTAGAGTCTCTTAGAGATTTAGATATCAAGAATAAATAGCAAGCTTAAACACTTTTACATAATATTTTTAACCCTACTCTCCACATGGTGCAATCAGTCTTTGGAAATCATCTGGAACTCGCTCACTTTTGCCTCTGCAATTTATCCTTTTGTGCATGCAAATGGGCATGTGTTATTTGGGATCTTAGTAAGACAAAGCATTAGAATGGAATCAGAGTTCATTTTTCTTGGGCTTGAACTAGTCTTTTGATTCCTTTCTTGAACATGTATTGATTTAACTGGTCTGTCATTTGCTTTGAACTATCTATCTGTTCAAATCTAAGTATCTGAGCCACTTTCAAGCTTTATATTCTGCATAATTCAATTGATAGTGTGAAGCAAACAGGAATAAACCTTCTCTAAATTCAACTGCATAAATGTCTTTTTAATGCTAAACTGAAAGCTCTTTGCAGGTGTGCATATTTTGAAGGCAATCATATAAGCTGCATAATCACACAGTCCTTATTTGACTGGTTTATTTGATAGTCCTTGTCCTCAATATCTTAAACGTCCTCTGGGTCTAACTGGAGCTGAAGATAAGAAACTCAGCAGACAACAACCTGCTTTTATATTCAGCCCTTTCAAAGGAATGTTATTTTGATGTGTGGGAGGGAAAGTATATCGGTGTGAGATGATGAATATCTGAGAGGCGGATTTAGACCTGACACCTCCAGTGTAACGACACATTCGGTGACTGAGTCAGACGTGATGGGTCGGCTCCAACCCTATGAGCCCTTTAACAGCCTACAGCTTCCTTCTGTGTTACTGTATTCATGTTTCAAATTCCAATAATTCAGGTTATTTCAAAGAGCATTCGTGCATTAAGTAGAGCATTCGTGCATTATTTCAGCTGTATCATTATCTGATTAGACAAAGCAATGATACCCTGCAACTCTGTATTCAGAAGAATATGACTTAACACTAGTATGGAATAAAAACAGTTTCATTCTGGAGATAGCTAACGCTTCTTGAGTGGCTGAGACACATTTTGGCCTGGTTAACACTTAGAGCACACTCACACTAGGAACCCCTCCCAAGAGTTGCCCCCTTCTCCACTCGCCTATGCTCACATTGCACTTTATGTTCTGGTCCCAAGTGGACTGATGTCATCGCAATGCAGCTTTACTTGATGACTACAATTCAGTAAGGTGATCCCCAGTGTGAGGACACCCTTATTCTCAGGTATCTACTGTACCACTTCTTCCAGGGGAAGCAAACACTTCTTCTGGGGAAGGTAGACTGGTCTTGACTCGGTCTTGTGCTGCCTTGGTCTTGATCTTGATTTGAGCTTAACCCCTCAAAATCTTGGTCTTGTCTCAGTCTTGATCATGACTTGGTCTCAGTTTAGGTGGTCTTGACTACACTCCTCCTAGGTTACTTACCCCCATCATGGGGTCCTCAACATTCTCTCTAGAGAAGCTAATCCTTCTGTCTGAGGTACCTAATGCACTTGAACCTACATCCTCCTTATGAATAAGTTAAATCTACAATATTCAGGATACTTTTCACTGCTTCTGGGATGGCTGTACACCCTTCTTTAAGAAGCTAACATTATTTTTGCTCAGGATGCCAAAAACTTTCTTAGAGTCAAACACTCCTTCAGGAAGGCCAAACCATGGTACTAAATACTCCTTCTAGAAGGCTAAACATTTATTCCCTAATGCTAACCCTCCTTCTCAAGGAGCTTACCCTCATTCTGGGGAAGTTACACCTTCCTTGAGAGGAATCAAAAACCATCTTTCTGGGGAAGCTTAACCTCCATTTGGGTTACCCAAAAATCATTCAAAGGAAGCTAAACTCTTTTTCTAGGGAAGACTCAGCCCATCTTGGGGTACCTAACATTGATTTGGGGGAAGCTTACCCTCTGCTGTAACACTCCTTCATTGGGGCTAAGCAAAATTCTTGGGTGGCTTACAGTCCTTCCGGAGTGACTGTACAATCCTTGGGGGGTGGTACAAGGGAGGAATTTTTGGGTCAAACACATCCTCCAGTTGGGATAACAGAGTCCTCTTTTTGGAGTTGGTTAAATACTACTTCCTGATGAACACTCCATCTCAGCAAAACTTCTGGGAGACTGAACATTTGTTCTGGGATGATTAAATCCCCCTTCAAGTGTGCCCAACAACTTCTGCAGAGGCTAAAACTCATTTTAGAGTGGCTAACATTTCTTCTTAGGCAGCTCAAAGGCCCTTCTTTGAAGCAAAATACTCAGTTTAGGATGGCTAACAGTCCTTCTCAGGTTGCTAAGCACTTTTCCATGGAGGCTGAACACTTTTTCTGGGGTGGTTCGACAATCATTCCAGGCTGGCACAGCACTTCTTTTGGAATGGCCAAACAATCCTTCTGGGATGGTAAAACATGATCTGTGCTGAATAAATCCCTTTTCAGGTGACTAAAACTCTTGGGATTTATTTGGAAGGCTAACTCAAAAGTACCTTCTCTTGCTTTTGATAGACTCCGCATTCTTGCTGGGGAGGTTTAACATGCTAAATAGGATGGATGAACTCCAAGAATACTACTTCAGGGAGGCTAAGCACTCCTTCTGGAGAGATGCACCACCCCTTGCAACAGTCCTTCTGGGGGAAATGGCACCCCATGATGGTGCTATCATGTGCCATGATTAGTAGCTCAAATGGACACAGTTGGAAATGGCACAATCCTTTGATAAAGTTAACATGAATAACAGGACTTGAGGGGATTTTCAAATGATGGAGGCCAACTTGCAAGAAAAGCCATAATGTTTCAAAAAGCACAAAAGAAAACAATAGCACATAACACTGCATGCACACACCATTCATTAAACATCTCACCTAGCAAAGGAACTTCAATCTCAGAACATAACACCCTTGCTGTCAAATTAACGCTCTGAAGAAGTGCCATGTTCCTCCCTGTAGGAGGGAGGTATGAAAAATAGTGTGCATGAAAAAGGGCCACGAGGATGCTACCTGCTGAGATGGAGCTGGTCCAGGACACCATGCCCAGCCGCTGGGTTTAACAAGGTTGTATCACTTTCAGAATGCCTAGGTGCAGGTACCATTCTGTATCTCTTAATTATTTGAGTCTGTAGACCCCCATAGGCATGGTTTATGAAGCAATAAATGTGGAAGATCCTGATGTATCACCCTCATAGTAAAAACATGAATACACTCTTTATTGATATCAATAAGTTCTGCTCCAGCTCTAATTACATCTTCATTCAAAGATGAATTAGCTTTGCCTGCAGCAGATACAGTACTCCAATGAATTTTTTTTTTTCAAATTTCCTTGAAATAAACATGGGTCAGTATTACATGCTTTCCAACACTCATTTTCCAAATGTGAAATCCCGTTATCTGGCATAATCATAACATGGCAAACACAGAAAGCCAAATCAGGCATTTATCGATCTAAAGACCGAGAGAATAAATGGAGCGAAAAGGGCTAATCAGATAATGCTACACTAAATAGTGCTGCCATTCGTTTGTACTCTTTCATTCCATTCAGAAACACAGAGAGAGAGAGAGAAAAAAAAAAAGAGAGAGAGAGAAAAAAATGGAGAAGAAGCTGAGATAGAATTATTGATCGTACCTAAGGCCAAATGTGTGCGACTGCTCGTAGTTGAACAGGGAGTGGATTTTGGCATCAGAGTTAATAATGACGAGGCGGTCCATCACATCCTGAGGGGAGAGAAGAGAAAGGCAGCTGAGGATGATGATGCTGGAGTGCAGGGGTGCACAACTCATCTCTGGTCAAAGTCTGCCCTCTTATGGAAAGATGTCAAGCTGCAGGAGTGTACAGTATGTTGATACTTTTACGACTATAAGTAGGCATATCGGGTGAAAATTCAAATTCAATCCAAATTGCTTGAAACTGCAGTAATTGAATTCAGAATTGGATGCAGAACAACATGCAATATACGGAATTAAAATCTGTTTATCCGTTCTTGAGATATTACAAATCAAAGATTGGAAAAACGGCTTCATTTTTAGAAAACTGATGTAATATTATGTATGAGGATCGCACGGTCCAAAATGGGCTTCATTAACAAATGAGATCAAATGTTTTTTCTTAACTTTTCTAGTTTTCAAGATATTTACATGGAAATTGGCAGGCACATAGATGGTTGTATACTTAATACAAGGTTTGAAAAAATAGTGAAAATTATGCACATTAGTATTTAATTAGTATTAATTATGCTAATTAGGTAAAATCGTTAAATTAGTACACTCAATAAAAAACGTAATAAAAGACTATGTCTAATACCCTCTTTGTGCTCTGTAGGGCTTTGTATTTCTCATAAGTAGGGCTGACTAGTGTTTATATTAAAGAATATGCATGATGATATTCACAGCTTTCAAGGCGAACCTTGAAAAAACTGCGTGATCCACATCCAATAAACAATCCCAACTAGTTGAACTGAAACTGACACTTACATTTCTGACTTCCAGTTTTTTTTTAAATATCATTCCGATAACAAAGACCTCAATATTTTTCATCAAAACAACTACAGTTATCTTCTAAAATAGTTATTTATTTACATAAATCAGTTTGAGTTGAAAAAAATAATAAGTAGATAAAGCTATGAAAACCCACTTCAAAGTCTCCCGTGAATCATAACATCAAATAGCAGATGGAAACTTTTGCTGAATACTTCATCAGAAACAGTGAGAGTGAGAGAACATCCCTGTAAAAGTTATCGGATTGATATTCATGAATAATCCATTGGGAAATCGATCAGGAGAGAGAGAGAGAGAGAGAGAGAGAGAGAGAGAGAGAGAGAGAGACTGATTGCTTTCCCGTGACTCAAAAATCACCGGCAGTTTCCCGACGTCACGCGAGCAGAGAGCGTACTCTGTTGTACCAACTTCAACCTGCTGTTACTCTCAAAGTGCTGAACAGATCTGAACGAGATAAATTTCTTTGGAAAGTAGAGATTATAAGCTTTTGAATGATAGCATTTATGATAGAAAATATTCAAGAATTAAGCAATGACAGATTTGGAAACTTAGACGAGCGTCTGCATGCATAATTTTCACAGCACGGCCAGTGAGCATCTGATATGCCTACTATAAGCCATGTATCTGAGACATGATCAATGAGTACGTAGATCAGGAGACTAGCTTGGCTACGGTGAATACCTGTCAATCCAAGCTCTACTTCATTCCGAGTCTATATGTTATCATGAAAGTGAGTAGAAATAAGAGTTTCCAATCAGCCTGTGTCTATGCTTTACTAATACATTGATGCATCTCAATGACAAAACCTAAAGTTATGTTTCAGCTCTGCCCATTTTACTGTCAGACTTAACTTCAATGGAAAGTTATATTTCCTGCCTGGGCTTTTGTCTGTGCACAAACAACAATTAAAAAAAAAGATGTATTTCATGTCTAAATGTTATGCAGAGTTTACACACCTTACGCTTATTTTGTCAAAGAAATTCACAGGTTGATTGCTGGAGTTAATGTTAAAGGTGTAAAGAAATAATCTTGCAGTTGAACTATTAGCCCAATATACTGTATTTGTATCCACTGGTCAGTCATAACATTAAAACCACCTGTTTAATATTGAACAGGATCCCCTTATGCTGCCAAAACACTTTTGACCCATCAAGGCATGGACTCCACAAGACCTCTGAAGATCTTTGTGGTATCTGGCATGAAGACATGACTATCAGATTCTTTAAGTCCTATAAATTGGGGCCTACATGGATCTGACTTGTCGTTCCATATACAGCAAGCTGAGATGTACCGTGTGTTGTGACACCTTTCTATCATTAACTTTTTCTAGGAATTTGTGCTACACTAGCTCTTCTGTGGGATCGGACCATATGGACTTTGTGCCCCATGCAAATCAATGACCCTTCAGTGGCCATGACCCTGTCACCGTTTTACTAGCTGTCATTTCGTGGAACACTTTTGGTAGGGACTAACCACTGCATACCAGAAACACCTCACAAGATGTGCTATTTTGGAGATGCTCAGACACAGTCATTACAATCTAGCCATTGTCAAAGTTGCTCAGATCCTTCGCTTGACTATTTTTCTTGCTTCCAACACATCAACTTCAAGAACTGACTGTTTTCTTGCTGCCTAATATATCCCACCCCTTGACAGACACCATTGTAACGAAATAATTAACTGTTATTCCACAAAATCAAGTCGTACATGAGCTGATAGCCAACAAGGCACAAGTTGGCTATAAGACATGTACAATTAGATTGAGTGGAATAACTGTTTTATTCTATCCACAGTCACTGAATTTTGAGAAACGGAGCATTTTTATTTTCATTTGTTTGCAAATTCAAGAAATAAATACTTTATACAAAACATCCAACCAAATCATTTCTGCTTAGAATGTAAACAAACTGGTGAAATGACAGGAACAATTTGTGAAAAATGCTATAATAATAATTCGTGAAAAAAAAAGATATGTTCTTACCATCAAATATTTAATTCCATATTTTGTTGCTTTTTTGTATTTTGCGGGGTTTTGTTTTCGAGTAGTTTTTATTTCGTCTTCGGTTGGTTTAGCAACACGCTTTACAATTTGTTTCTCTCTACTCATGGTATATGACCTGATATCCAAGTAGTAGAGAAGCCAATCAGAGCGTGTGATTGCTCATATCCAGTGAATGTGAATAGAATAATCAAATGTTATTCATTTCACCTGTCAGTGGTGTTTGTGTTATGGCTGACTGATGTATCACACAGCAACAATAGTGTGGCGCAAACAAACTATTCTAGTATCATATTATTCAGTTCTGAATGATAAAATAGGTGTTGTTGAGGGGTTGAAGTGTTGAGAGGTGTTGATTCATCTTCTATTTTTAGCTCTGACCATAGTGCCAGCTGAAAAGTTTATATTAATCTGCTCAGTAATATACTGTCATTTCTACAGCAATGACTTGCACAGGGACATGTATGGCAAATGTCCCATAAGCAGATTAAAAATGTGTGTAAGTGCTGACATGGTGAAGTATTCTGTACATTTAATGTAAGGAGTCTCCAGTGTCAGTGCTTTGTAACAATCAGAGGTACAGTAAAGTTGTTCTTCGAAGTTTTAAACCTCGAATTTCCCAGATGGAGTGTTTAAAGCCCTGATGGAGGCCCGTGTGTGTGTGTGTGTGTGTGTGTGTGTGTGTGTGTGTGTGTGTGTGAGACACTCACAATAATGGAGGTGGGCATTTCTCTCAGGCTGTACTCTGCCTTGTTGGGCAGCACCTGTTGTCCCAGCAGTTCCAACACAGCATGTGGAGAGGACAGCAGGTTCACCAGTGTTAGGAAGGACTACAAAACATACACACAGAGTTCAAATACAGGCTACTGCCAGCTTCTGAAAATAACAGCTGGAATTTCAAAGGCCCATTTGACTCTTGCTGCTTATATCCTGATGCACTGCTGTGATGCATCATTAATATTTCACACTAAAGAATAAGAACAGTAAGGGTCGCTGAACCATGCATTTATAAATTGTAGTCTTTCTCTCATCCACCCACCCACACAGACACACACACTCCGCTTCCCTACCAAAGTCCTTAGCCCATACGAATGAGCAATGAATCCACAAAGTTAAACCTTCAGTTTTGATCCAATTATCTTTATTTATTTATTTTTAAACATATATAGGAGTTTTCCCGAAGAGCACTAAATGCTCATCTAGAAGGCTCACTCTTACTTTTCTTTACATAATTTAGTGGACGAAAATAACGGACAAAAAAATCCAATTATGATTTTTTTGTAACTGCATAATTAGAAAGATCCAATTACACAGTTACACTTTACACTAATTCGACACAATGTGGCAAATGCCTTCGTCTAGAATCAGATGTTTTAGTGCCTGCAGGAAGAAAAAGCCTGTATCCAACATCAGCATCACACTCTGTACACCAATGTCTTTAGACTTGGAGCATTTGGAGAGACACTGTGACTCTGTCGATCCTGAGACATCAGTGATGCTGACCTATTCTGCTCCTTGGACCTGCCTGATCCATCCTGATGCCCTACTTCTGGCTGGAGTCTCATCACTTCTCTCCTGTGGAGGACGGCCTCATATGGACAGTTGAAAAAGATGGATCTGGACACTTACAGTTTTGCTGTTACTGTATGTCTGAGGACTACAATTGTCATGATAACTTTAGGACTGCAGTTGTCATGAACAGTTTTGCACTCAAGTCTCCAGTTGATAACTTCAACAAAATAGACTTCATGCTAAAACTATCATGGTTACACAGTGATTACTCTATATAGGACACAGTTATCAAAGCAGGTTATTTATAATCACTCTATCTGTTATCACCCAGATGAGGATGGGTTCCCTTTTGAGTCTGGTTCCTCTCAAGGTTTCTTCCTCAAAGTCTGAAGGGGTTTTTTCTTGCCACCGTCGCCACAGGCTTGTTCATCAGGGATACATACATTTATTATGGATAAAATTAGCTCATGTTTAAAGTCTTTAAATTTCTGTAAAGCTGCTTTGCAACAATGTCTGTTGTTAAAAGCGCTGTACAAATAAACTGACTTGACTGTGATGAAACAGGGGCAGTGGAGCTATTGTGGTCACTACCATTACTCATAGCTTCTTCAGTAAAATACTCATGGACAGACTATGCCTTCCAAAAATACACCATATGGCCAAATGTGTCCACTTGACCATTACTCCCATATATACTTTTTGTTGCCACAATATTGGAAGTACACAATTGAGTAGGATGTTTGGGTATGGCATTACAATTTTCCTTTACTGGAACTAAGGGGTCCAAACTTGTTCTAGCATGACAATGCCCCTGTGCACAAAGAAAGCTCCATGAAGACATGGTTTGCATCATCATCATCATAATCATCATCATTTGGTCATTCTAGTTGAGATGCCCCGAACAACCTCACTTCACACCCTTCGGTCTATCATCACATTAGCGATAGCTGAGCTGTCAATTCCTGAATCTCTTGCAATCATATCTGGGAATGTCATTTTCCTTGAATGGACAGGGCTGCTTAGTTTCCATAAAATGAGGAACTGGATGATCTTGCCCTTTGCTTGTTGGCAGTGACCAGCGGACTGGAGACGTCACTTTGTCAGCTTCTGGGAGATCGGGGAAAGATTGCCATATATCCGCTCATGTGTGGTGTGCTCTGCTCAGTGAATGTTTTGAACACCTTGAAGTAGATTAGTGTATGTCCCATTTAGCCACTGTTGTTGTTATTGCAGTTAGCGTCCACGTCTCAGATCCATAAAGCAGAATTGATTCAATCAACATTTCAAACAGACAGAGCTTCTTCTGGTTAGAGAAGCTAGCATGCCATATCTTCTTGAGCTTGTTACATGTTGCCCATGCTAATACCTTATGAGACTTCATATCCTTTTGTGAATCCATAATGTATGGTATGCATGCATACAAAATGCAAGGTATTTTAAGTTGTTGACTTGGTTTGCCGGCGGCACGGTGGTGTAGTGGTTAGCGCTGTCGCCTCACAGCAAGAAGGTCCGGGTTCGAGCCCCGTGGCCAGCGAG
>JAODXR010000022.1:10418281-10430332 GCA_028877395.1 Cathorops festae
AGTTGTTTGCACTACGGCAGCCGTTTAGACCACCAGCTATTTCACTTCCAGTAAAACCGCTAAGAAAAGTCACGTGATTGAAACCCAGCAATAGCAAGAGGGAATTTCCTAATTGTGGTTGCATAGTCTCTACAGTTGCCCAGTGTAATAAACAGTTAGAGAGAAAGAAAGAGAAATGTAGAAGAAAAGTCAAGGACATTTTGGCCTCAATAATCCTATTTTGTTCCAGGGCCTTCAGAGCTACATCCAGTGCACTGTAGTGCTGGCAATAAGTCAACATCAGACACTGTAGATAGATAGATTGAGCTCACTGTGCAGTAATGAGAGCGAGAGTTCGAATGAGTATGGGGTATGAATGAGATGAGATATGTGACCTGAGTCTTTGAAGGGGTCTACCATTGCTAGAGGACAGAAAATAAAGAGGAAACTGATGTACAGAACTGAAATAAAGACAAAAATGTAAGAAAGTATAAACTGTGAGATACAAAAAAATAAATTAAATAAATAAAGCAAGCTAAACTAAAATAATATAATATAATTCCATTCTGGTGCAGGACAAACTGGAGATGATGCTTTATTATGAGAAATGGATGGATGAACAACACCATAGAGCTCAATACTGATTTGATGGGATTAGTACATTTTGAATGCCTGACTAGGAATCAAACTCCCTAAATTTGTCTGAATGACTTTCCGTTATAAGGTTGATAGACCACTGTTTATGGTTATATGAGATTGCATAACTCTTTCAGGCAGTTTTATTACAAGTAAGCTGAATAATTAATCCAATAAATACAACACCCTGGGTTTCCTGAAGCGAAGCACCTTCAACAAAATGTTTAAGTGGTGCACATTATGGCCATTTGAACAAAGTAAAGATGCACATGCTTAGTTTACTCTTAATATGCACATAATTAAGTAAATATGTTATCCACTATAAGGCTCACACTCCCAGGTATGGAACATATTTCTTTCTTGAAAAACTCAAAGAAATTGTGACGAGCACTGTTCCATACAACTTCATTTACAGTGCACTCTCTGAGCTGCTGCAAGGACATAAATAGAGGATTGTAGGACCAGAGCAGGTGGGTGGAGCACAGAAGCACGGCAGGCCAGAACTGAATTCTCAGAAACTCTTATTTTTAATGATATGTGTGGCTTTTCAGCTCATTCACTTTCTCACACATGCATTTGGGTCAAGAGAGAGCTCCCTTTCTCTGCTCTCTCTCTCCTTCTATAGGGCGCGGTCACTGGGGAAGACATACAAACATAGGTTAACTCACATCAGGTGCAGTGATTCTGCCACTTACCTTCCCTGACTCCGCCCTCCATTCACAGACTGATGCTTGACCACACCGCCGCTGCCACATCCAGTAAGAAGAAGAATAAATAAACCTTTCTTCGTCACATGCACCCTTCAAGCACAGTGAAATTCATTCTCTGCATTGAACCCATCTGAAGCAGTTAACACACACACACACACAATCAGACCAGTGGGCAGTCACACCGGAGTGCCTGGGGAGCAGTCAGGGGTTAGATACCTTGCTCAAGGGCACCTCAGCCCAAGGCCGCCCCACGTCAACCTAACTGCGTGTCTTTGGATTGTGGGGGAAACCGGAGCACCCGGAGGAAACCCACACAGACATTATGCAAACTCCACACAGAAAGGCCCTCACTGACCACTGGGTTTGAACCCGGAACCTTCTTACTCTGAGGCGACCATGCTAACCACTACACCACCATGCCACCCAATAAGTGCATAAACAAGCTCCAGTTAGTTCAAAATGCAGCAGCAAGAGTCCTTACTAGAAGATATGACCACATCACCCTTATCACATCCACATTGCATTGGCTCCCAATCAAATTTCACATTTGATTATAAAATACTACTATTGACTTTTAAAGCACTGAATGATCTCCCTTCTTTAATGAAGTCCAGGGCAGAGGTACAGTAGGGCTCAAGCAAAAATCAGTGGTCAAAAAACAGGCCAGGAGATCAAAAACACAGAGGAGCAGGTAGGCACAGTCAAGGACAAAAACAGGACAGAAAAATCTTCACCAAAACTGATGAACACAGGGATAAGGGAAATCCAGGCAGAGGAAGCAAAACACAATCCAAAAGAACAGGCAAGTAAAACAAGGGCAAACAACTGGACAGAAAACTAGACAAAAAAAAAAACAAGGAACAATACAGGTAGGGGGACTCAAGAGACCCAATACCAACAAGTTGTAATGCAGCAAAGAAAGTCTACTAAACACAGTCTGACAACCGGAGTAGCTCCAAACAGTTCTTAAAAAGACCCTGGCTGATGGGAGAGGAGTGGTAGCAGGTGTGCGAGTGCCGCTTCAGGAAAGCGGCCTTCAGCGAGACAGGACTGAATTTCTGTCCCAGAGCTGGCATGGACATCCCACAAACTCAGGCATGGATGGACTGGACCGGACTGTGATACCAATGCGTTTGAAGGCCAGTGTGGAGTTTCTGCAGTCTGTGTAAATAACCCCCTGAAAGATTTATTATTTCAAGTTGATTACCTGTGCAATATTTCTGAGATGATTATTTTTTTTTATATTTGCATAAAGGATTGCTCATTAGTTAAGATTTCTCAGAGTACAGACGCCTTAAGCCACCCTATGGATTAATGTGAAAAGCAGGCTTTTATTTTGATAAGGGTCAACATAATTTTGTTTACTTTCCTTTTACTTGCTATGGAATACTCAGTAAGGTTACGGCACTCATCAGAGACAGACGCATAAAGTTGAACAGTTTTACAAAGTTCTATCTAATCTAATTTACAGACCCATAAGGAGGCACAAGCTCTTATGGTGGTCATTGTTTGCCAAGTTTATTGAAAGTGTACTGTGTTAAGAAGAAAATAAACCATGAACTTCACCAGCAGTCAAGATCATTGCCATCATGTACTTACGGAATCCATACAGTAAGAGCTTCATCTCTCCAGCTAACCTGCTGCATCGAACACTTCAATGGAGGAAAATTACAACTTCTACAGACGGAAAGGACTATTTCTCTGGATGAAAAGGACAAGGACAGTGGTCAGTTGAAGATGGTGTGGTGGTAAAAGGAGCGACATGGATTAAAGGACGAAAGGACAAAGGATACTGAAAATGGGGGGAAATTATGTTAATTTGTCCAGCAAGGATAAGGAGGAGCAGATCGCCGTCCTTTGAAAGGTAATAAAAGAATGCAAGGAAATGCTTGAAAAGGAAACAAAACAAGGTGCTGTCAGACATGATCTGAGAGACTTTACAAACCAAGCAAAAACTTATTGCTGAACTGTTAAATGATGAACAAGATGCTACAGATTTAGCTCGGCGCTCCGAGCACACACAAATTCCCACTGAAAAAATGCTAGCATATCATAGAGAAGAACAGAGCAAAAGGGAAAAGAAACTTATTAGCCTTTATGAACAGTGGAAAGCCCAAGCTCATAAAACATGGCAAGAACTAAAATCTGAGCTGACAGAAAAGCACCTGGCATTCCTGCTGACGAACTGGAAAAAAGCAAAATGGACATTATGAAAGTTTATGATGACCTGAGAGCACAAGGCACACCAGACACAGAGCTAAAGTGCAAAGTTGATGTTTGCACTGCTGTAATGAGTGACATTGTTAAAATTCTGTATGAAAGACTGACTGGCATAAATGATGCTGAACATGAAGGAAGACGTGAGCTGCTGGAGCCTGACTACTCCCGGTCCATTTATGGTTCTGCTTTAGAATTGAATTCTAGTTGTCACTCCAAGCACTCCAGTGTTACAGCCAAGTGAGCAGAAGCAGCTGCAGATGTAGCTGAAAAGGAGGTTGAGTATAAGGTGTTACTAGAGAAAAAGAAACAACAGAAGACGATAAGAGCCCTAGAGGAGGAACAAAGGAGGGAATGGGAAAAATACAAAGTTGAATTAAAAAATGTATGCAAGCTGAAAGAGACCTAAAGGCTGCTCAGGCCAGATGTTGCACACTGTAATAAAGGAAAGTCTTCAACTGTGTGCTAATGAAAGGCTTTGTTTTATTTCACATTCACAGCTCCATTACATGCAACTGCTGCATCTACCGTTTTCATTTTTCTCTTCTCTCTTGGCTTTCTCACAGTGATGACATCAATCCTGTGCGACTCAGTGTTTAATCAAAACCCAAATATTATATCTGGTCTTATACTGCCATCTATAGGTCAACTAATGCAACAACAGCATAAATAAGCAAACCAAAGGTCTCATCTCATCTCATTATCTTTAGCCACTTTATCCTGTTCTACATGGTCGCAGGCAAGCTGGAGCCTATCCCAGCTGACTATGGGCCAGGTCATCACAGGTCATCACAAACAGGTCGCCAGGTCATCACAAACACTAAATGTCATCCCAGCATTTCCCATCTTAGTTCCTTCTGTTTTCAACAGCTTGATCACTTGCAGGTTTGAGTCCCATATCTAAGACATATATCTGATAACAGATTTCACATCACATATATCTCATGTTCTACAGTATATCATGTGTCAAACAATGGATGTCATTGAGCACTACAACCCCAATCCATTTACTCTGCAGGGTCCACAGGTAGGCTGTCTTATCTGGGATAGGCATGACTTTTGACATGTAGCACATCATACAGAATCTCACACTTCTCTTGCACACTAGATACACAACATCTCATCACGTTTCTTTATGTAAGAGTCTTTTTACAGTCTTTGTACTTGTGTGCTATCACATTCTCTTACAACAAACATTACTTCTTCCATAATCTCTCAGTGCGATTCTAAGTGAACTGACTTTTTGTGGGCCTCTGCCAACTAAACATGGTTTACCTTAATGCTCTCTTCTTTAAACATTCTTAAGGCATACCTTGACATCAACATGAACTTACAAGTACCTACACTCACCCTGAAACTGGAGTGCATGAACATAACATTTCTTGTGCAGATTCTAAGGTTTTTTTAAACTAACTTTAACTAAATGTAGGTTGTCCTAATGTATCATATGTAAATGTCCTGGGTGCATGTCTAATTCTGGAAGGATACTGCCTTGCAGGCGGGGAGGAGGGTGGGGACACCTCTTCCTCAGGATCGGCTGGCATATTCTCTTCATCTTCTAAGTCAGTTTTCATCAGGACTTCTTGCTCTCCCTCAGTACCCAATGGCCACAGGATTTGCCCTGCTATCCCATTATCTTCCTCAGGTGCTGGTGCTTCTGTCAACAGATGCAGCTGAAACTCCTTTGCCTCAGCTCTCAAGTTGCTCCTGTGTCGTGCTGGGGAATCTTCTTGGGGCCAACCACAGATACCGCTCCAGTCATCCTCTTCACAATCGAATGAAAGCTCTGGTTCTGCGTCGTGTGTGGTCTGTGGTCTTTTCTTATTTTTGTGTCCCCTCTCACCTCTTTTCTTTCCAGGTGTACATGTCTCAATAGGCAGGAAGTCATAGGGAAGCAACAGATTCTGATGAAGCACTCTAATGTGACCCTGGCCATCTTCTGGTTGTACGTCATAAACTGGATTTTCTGGATGTTTCCTCTTTATTACTACATGGACTTTCTCTTCGCAGAATGATCTGAGTTTCCCTGGCCCACCTCTTTCTGTGAGATTTTGGATCAGGACCCTGTTGCCAGGATGTAGCTCTGCCCCCTGGATTTTCTTGTCATAGTAGTCTTTTCCTTTTTGCCCACTGGCCTGTGATGTTTTGGTAGCTAACTGGTATGCCTTTTCCATCCTCAGTTTCCACTGCTTTGCATAGTCTTCATGAGATACACTCCCATCCCTGTCTGAAATGCCAAACATGCTATCAATGGGCAATCTGGGGTTATGATCAAAGAGCAGGTAATACGATGCATATCCAGTAGACTCATTTCATGTGACATTGTAGGCATGCACTACTTTGTCAAGAGCACTTTTCCAATCTGCTTTGGCATTCTTATCCAGGTTACACAGCATGGCCAGTAAGGTGCGGTTAAAGCGTTCCACTTGACCATTCCCCTAGGGGTGGTAAGGGGTTGTGCGTGAGCCTTGGATTCCACAGTATTTTTGGAGTTCAGCAAACAATTTGTTTTCAAATTCCCTCCCCTGATTATGGTGTAATTTAGTGGGAAAATCAAATTTGAGGACAAAGTCTCCAAAGATCTTCTCAGCAGCTGTTCAAGCATTGTTATTCCTGCACACATATGCCTGCACGAAGCATGTAAAATGGTCCATGACCACAAGAATGTAATCATATCCTCCTTTACACTTCTCTAAATGGAGGAAGTCAATTGAGACCAGCTCAAATGGATATGTTGTCACAATGCTAGTAAGTGGTGCTCTTACTGCTTTTTGAGGTATTTTCCTCTTCACACAGTGGCACACCTTGCTGATGTGGTGATCTATGTCTCTCTGCATGTGAGGCCAGAAAACGCACTCACTGACTAGATGGAGTGTCCGTTCAACACCTAAGTGTCCTATTTTTTCATGCATCTGATTCAGGAGCAGTGGGTGAAACTTTGGTGGCACCACTAGTTGTGTTCATGTAGATGTCTGCTGTCAGAGAACACCATCACCATCACAAAACAGTTTGGCTTTCTCCCTAGCAAAAACAAACAACTCACTGTGTACATCCTTGATCCTTGGCCACTGTTGTTGGTTAACACACTGCTTCACCTGCTGCAACAGTGGATCCTCCTCTTGAGCAGCCCTCAGGTCTTCAGGGGAGATCTGTCTGACTGTGTCAATCTGTGGTTCACTACTCAGCTCTGCGATTGCTCTTGCACTGATCAGTGGACACAGCAGTGGCTCTCCCTCCTTCTGGTGGATGAACAACCCTTTCGAGCAACTGGACAAGATGTCAGGCTGTATCTGTTGGGAACAGGTGAGTATGTACTTTTCTATGTCAAGGGACATCCTTGATAACCCATCAGCATCAGAATTTGACTTCCCTGGCCTGTACTTAATTGTAAATCTGAAATCTGCCAGTTCAGCTATCCATCTCAACATTGTTGCATTCAGTTTAGCAGTGGTTAGCACATATGTGAGGGGGTTATTATCTGTATAGACTATGAAGGATGGAGCATAATACAAATAGTTCCTAAACCATTCACATATGGCCCATTTCATTGATAAAAATTCTAGCTCACCAGAGTATAGATGGTAATTCTTCTCTGGAGCAGACAGAGTGTGGGACCTGTAAGCAATGACCCTTAACTTTCCGCCTTGTCTTTGATAAAGCACTGCCCCAAGTCCCTCTTGAGATGCATCACAATGCAGGATGAGCGGCTCTTCAAAGTTTGGGTAGCTCAGGACAGGATGACTAGAGAGGTGGTCAATCAGCTAACAAAGTACTGACCTATGCTCATCTGTCCATAAGATACGCTGGTGTGAGGGCACCTGGCTTTGCTTTTTCTTTCTTGCCACAGCTTTCTGCTTCTTGTTATCTTTCAAGGTGTCATTGTTCGACCCTTCATAGCACAACAGGGCATAAAGAGGTTTGGCAATGCAAGAGAAATTTGGGATATATGCTCTGTAGTATGAGATGAACCCAAGTAATTTTCTCAACTCACCCACGGTAGCTGGTTTCCGTTGCTTCATATCTTGGACTGGGGCTACCTCTGCCGGATCCATGGCGTAGCCTTCTTTTGTTACAATTTTTCCCAAAAACCTGACCTTATTTTTGAAGAGTTGACACTTCTTGGCAGTCAATTTCGCCCCATGTTGCTGATAACATTGAAGCACTTTCCTCACATCTCTCAGGTGAGTTTTGAAGGTTTGGCTGTGTACGAGATTGTCATCCAAATAAGGCTGACAGATTTCATCCTGAAGGCTGACCAGACACTCCTCCATGCTCCACTGGAATTCGGAGGGAGTGGTAGATAGGCCAAATGGGATTCGTATCCACTCGTACAGTCCCCAGGGTGTTATAAATGCAGTGAGGGGTCTGCTACTCTCTTCCATAAAGCCTTGATGGTAGGCCTTTCCTTGATCTAACACTGAAAACCAGGCACTACCATGTAAGCTGTCAAGCATGTCTTGAATGCATGGGATAGGATAGCGATCAGGCAGAGACTTCTTGTTGAGCTCTCTGTAATCACAACACAGATGAAGGGTCCCATCTTTTTTACGCACACAGACAATGGGAGATGAGTAGTGTGATCTTGATTTCTTAATCCAGCCCCTATTTAGTAAGTCTTCTAAATACTGTTTTACATCTCTGTGTAGTGGCTTTGGCACAGACACATAAGTATGTCTTACTGGTGTTGGGTCTGTAAGTCTGATTTTCAGTTGCAGGGAAGGGATGCACCCCACATCATCATCATTTCTGGCAAATGCTTGGCATGCTTCCCTAAACATCTGTTTCACTTTTTGTTGCTGACCAAGGGGGAGGTGAGTCAATGCTATAGGTGGATCATACCTGTCCTTGTCATCCAACACCTTTTCAGCAGGTTCACGTTTCTCTCCATCAGCCTCTGTGGGTGCCACTGGAGAAGCTGGTGGGGCAACAGCTGGCTTGGCTTCTGCTGGATAAACAGCCTTGACTTGCTGGACCTGCCCTAGCACTGTACATGGGCTCAGTGTGATGTCATGGCCGGTGTCGTTGCCGACAGGCAGTGTTAAGCGAGAATATGCCCCTTTACTCAGAGTTATCATGCTCTTGGTCATACTCAGACCATCTGGCCAGGGGGCATGTTCATCAGGCATGAAAAGCACTTCTTGGCTGGATAGCAGATGCCCTGTTCTCACTGAGCACTTCATGCTTCTAACCTGGCCAGCTGGAATAACCTCTTTCTGTCTTCCCATTCTCACCACACCATCACTACATTTAGGGTCACTGTCTTTAATCATTCTCACAAACATTTCGGTCTTATTACAGTCAGAAGAGACAGCCTGTTTTCCGCTTCCTGTGGATGGTCCACCCCACTCTTTAACAACTGTTCAATAACATTGTAGCCAATGATAGGCTCTTCTGCTGTCTCCTTCTCATCTGTTACCAGCATGGATACCTGAAGCATGAACTGTGGGGCTTGTGACAGCTCTAGCTGGAGTGTTACTTCCACCCATCCTTGGAAAGGGATGTCTGTCTGATTGACAGCTTTTCCCACCAGAGTGCCAGAGCCTAGCAACTCTTCAGTGCTCCAAACTCTCACCTTTGGAATACATTTCTTTCTCCATGCTTCACTGATGAGGCAAACTTGAGATCCAGTGTCCCATAAGGCCCGAGTCTTGACACTGTCGAGATAGCAATTCACCGTGCACTTCTCCGCAATGAGATGTAACAGCTGAGAGTAATGGCGGGGGGAGATATGGCTGACATACACAGACCCCGCAAGACTCCCACCTGGTTTCACTCCTTCTGCCAGCAGTCTCTCTTCTAACTGGTCAATGCTTTCCCTGAGGATAGCCTGGGTGTCTCGTGACTCATTCAGTGGTTTGTGAATAGCAGATGTGCCTCCTATGGTTTGGCCAGCGATGTCCACTGTACTACTTTGACCTTTTGAGTTCCTTTGAGCTCTACAGCCTCTTGAGAGATGTCCAGTGAGGCCACATTTGAAGCAGTGATCACATTGCTCCTCATCACCCCTCTCTTGACACCCTCTGCATGCCTGTCTGGTTCTGGGTTGGAACTGATTAGGTGCTCATGGTAACTATTGGACATTCTTCCTCAGCTCAGCTACCTCTTCTCTCAGTTGCTTTACTGCATCCATCAACTCAGTTTCCATTTGACTTTTCACAGCTGTTACCTTTTGACTTTTGACATTGGCCTTGGCTGAGGCGCTCAGTCCAGGTAGCTGATTCGTGTCTGCTTGTGACTGATCAATAGATATCTCTGTTTGCATCTCATTTATTCTAGCTGGTTTGACTGGAATACTTCTATTCAATTTCTGCTGTCTCTTCAAGTCAACAGCGGCAGCGGCATTCATTTTCTCTATCAAAGTCTCATCAGTCACGTCTTGATCATCCAGAGATTAATTTCAGTTGCAATTTAAGATTATCGCTCAATAGCCCTGTGCTAAGTGACCTTAGGAATTTCTTCTGAATGAGGTTGGGGCTATACTGTACATCTGAGCGAGCATCATAAGCAGCTGCCATCAGTCTTTCTTTGAGTTCAATTGTCCAAAATAGAAAGTTCTGAAGAGATTCTTTTGTATCCTGAGTTATGTTAACAAGTCTGAGGAAAATATCTGTTGTATTGTTTTCTTTAAAGTGAGCCTTAAGAATTGTCTTTAATTGTACCAGTGTCAAATTGTTTTTACTTTCCAGCATATCCCTTAAATTAAGTCCTGGAGTAGCAGCTTTCACTACAGCTTCAACAGTTTCTGCATCACCATGACCCTTACATTTTCCAGTGTGAATTTGATGCATGAGATTGGTGTAGGATAACTTATCCTTCTGCCCCAGCTCGCCTATCTGGCCATTTATTCGAAACTCATGTCTGATGACCACTTCAGGAGTTCATGGGAATGGAGAGTGAGGTTCTGTGGGTGAGTTGGGTGGCCTATTAATTTTCTCTCTGAGTCGACTCATTCCTTTCTCGAGCATTCTGGTCGAATCCTGGAAGCTCATCTGCATTTCAGCATACTGTTTTTGTAGGCGCTGCAACTCATCTTCACAAGCTCCATTCTTTTCATCCCCCTTTGGCACATTTTGTCTTAACTGCTTAGCTGTAGCTAGCAACCCTCAAACAAACATCTCTGCTATGTCTTCTTCCTCACTTTCTAATACATCATCCACAGACTCATTTACTGCTTGGCTCAACGTGTGCCTCTTTGCTTTGTCTGGAGAAATTTTAGCTTGGATACACACCTCTTTTAGCTGCCCAAATGTAAGCTGACACAGTAGCTCAGTTAGCTGGTCTTGTAGCCGCTCTATTTCCATCTTGTGTGTTCAAACTTTTTTTTCAGACGTCTTTTTGCATCACATTGAGTCCCTGTTTGGGCACCAATTTTGTTGCACACTGGAATAAAGGAGAGTCTTCAACTGTGTGCTAATGAAAGGGTTTGTTTTATTTCATATTCACAGCTCCATTACATGCAACTGCTGCATTCACCATTTCATTTTTCTCTTCTCTCTTGGCTTTCTCACAGTGATGACACCAATCCTGTGCGACTGTCAGTGTTTAATCAAAACCCGAATATTATATCTGGTCTTATACTGCCATCTACAGGTCAACTAATGCAACAACAGTGTAAATAAGCAAACCAAAGGCCGCAAACTTCTTAAAAGGCAACAAAAAGACAGAAAAATGGGGGGTATACTACACAGACTTAAAACCTACAACAGAGAAGTAAAAGAGGAGTATGATCACCAGTCTTTTCAGTCCTTGCATGACCCTGTGCCACACAGCTACATTCCTTATCTGGCCACAACACATCTTCAGACAGCCAATGCTCCATCTCCTCCCATCAACATCACTTGCCTAGCACAAGCCGTTCAGGACAGCATCACTATTAATAGGCTTCCAATGCCAGAGCCCACTGTGTTTAATGGCAATCCAGTTGACTTTGTTGAGTGGAAGGCTTCATTTATGTCACTCATAGATAGAAAGAACATCTCCACTGCTGATAAGCTGCCCTACCTCAAACGATATGTAGGTGGCTCTGCTCTCAAGTGTTTAGAAGGGACTTTCTATCACAGTGACAGTGAAGCATACAGTGATGCTTGGAACAAGCTCAATCAGAGGTATGGACAGCCGTTTATCATCCTAAAGGCCTTCAGAGAAAAGTTATCCAACTGGCCCAAAATCCAGTCAAAGGATGCTGAAGGACTGAAAAATTTCTCTGATTTCTTAAATGCCTGCCTGCAAGCCATGCCTCATGTAAAAGGCTTAAGCATCTTAAATTACTGTAAGGAAAATCAGAAATTGATCAGAAAACTGCCTGAGTGGTTAGCCTCAGGGTGGAATCAATAAGTGACACTGCATTTCACAGAAGGAAAAGAATTCCCCAGCTTCAAGGAGTTCACCAAGTTCATGTCTAAGGAGGCGGAAACCGCTTGTAATCCAGTCACCTCTCTTTTCGCTCTCCATTCAACTGAATCCTGCAAAGACAAGGAGAGTGCAAGAATGAACAAAAGAAACAAAGCTA
>JAODXR010000022.1:11528820-11539198 GCA_028877395.1 Cathorops festae
AACTCCACACAGAAAGGCCCTCGCCGGCCCCGGGGCTCGAACCCAGGACCTTCGTGCTGTGAGGCGACAGTGCTAACGACTACACCACCATGCCACCAAAAAGAAGATTTACTGGTAAAATATTGGTTTTGGAAAACAATGGAAGGGCACTTTCTCTATTCTCAACAAAATGGATTAATCTTAAAACTCGTTTTTGAAGGATTAATACTTTATTTATATGAGTTTTACAAGCCTGTCCCCAAGAACTAAGACCATATGTTAAATAAGGTTGAATCAGAGAGTGATATAATGTCATAAGGGTATGTAGTGGAATAAAATGTCTAAGCTTGGACAAAAGGCGGACAACCTTGCTTATTTTGTTGCAAATAAAATCAATATGAGGCTTCCAAGAAAGATTGTCATTGATTATTAAACCCAAATATTTGACATACTTTTTACGTTCAAGTGAAACACATTTGTTTTGAGACACTGTTTTGAGAGTATGTTATACACAACCTGTCAACCTCGATTACAATTTCCTATCTCTGTATTGACCTAATTTAATGTTTTAAAGTAATTTTTTTGACTAAAATTATTGACTAAAACTGGACCAAAACTGTCAAGGATGGAATTGACTAAAATGTGACTAAAACTAATAAGCATTTCATCCAAAAGACTAAGACTAAACCTAAATAAAAAATGGCTGCCAAAAACAACACTGGTAGAGAGTCAAACTCTGGTGGTTACGAGAGGACCAGCCCCCCTCATTGTACCCCTTGTTATATAATAGGAGAGAAGCCAAGGGCGATAGAAGATTGGCGCTGCTTGGTGTTGGTCTAGTTAGTACTAGGATGGGAGACTGCTTGGGAAGACCAGGTCCTGGGACTTTGACCTACTACAGTTGACAGGTGTTTAAAGAGTTGGCATCATATATGTAAATCATTAAAATTTGATGGACAAGATGTCAGAATAAGCTCATCAAAACGTGATGAATGCCAAACAGCAGAGACAGGTTAAGAGTTGTAGGTTAAGTTTCTTTATTATTGCAAAGACAAACAAATCCAAGGTTAACAAACAGGCAGAATGCATGCGGTGTGCAATCAGAGTTACTTGAGCAAGAGACAAGGATATAAACTAGAAATGTAGTCATAACCATAAAAACAGCAGCATAAAGATATAAGCCTTGATATAGACATTGAGCATATACTTCATAATGAGTGTATGAACTGAGAATCCTTATGTACTGTGACTGTGATTATGTAATCAAGTGAGTTGACGGTGAACATGAATGTGAAAGAATTTGATGTTTGGATGTTGTAGTCCTCGCCAGTCCTGATTGTAGGCCATGTTGTACTCTGAGAGTTATGGTTGGCGGCCATGTTTGTAGGCCATTCTTAACCCCTTTCCACCAACGCAAACCAGGTGCTCATTCTGGGCTGGTTCAGAGCTGGTTCAATTTGTGAACCTTCTAAGAGCCAGTTTGCTTTTCCATGGGCTAGAGAGCCACAGCATGATGTCACTGTATATGTCTTTCTCAGAGGCTAGCGCTGCTACCCCCACCACTAGTACCACTAGCCTCCCCTGTTTGTAGCATTAATAGCAACATCTCTTTTTCTTCCTATTCTTTGGTTTGGTCAGATGAAATGCTATACTACACTAGCAACACTACAATGGAACCACCTTGGTGAAAAAGAGGTATCAGTGTTTCATGACCTGGAGAGCAACATTGCTTCCAGAAAATGCAACTGCCTGACTGTAGAAGCATTTTAAAGCGATTCTGTTCTGAAAATACAGTTCATAACCCTCAGATCAACCTCGAAAAGGAGGTAAAAGATATAAGAGTAAAGTACACTTTCAGAAATAGTTGAAGAAATAATCATCTGGCTTTATAAACAACGTAAAATCAAAATGATTATGGTTTTGGTTGGATTGAAAATGATTTATCTGGACTAATCACTTCAAAAGACAAACTAGTTCTTTGTCCGTACATTTAGACTAACTGGCAGCAGTGTTTCCAAACAGCTTCTGAGGTTTGATTGCATAATTGTAGAATCATAGGTTGGACAAAAAATATAATAACCAATTGTTTCATGTTTCCCCTCCATCATGGTATATATAATAAAGCAGAAAGGCAGACATGCTCATGCGAGTTGCACAAACTTTGGTCTGGACCTCCACTCAGTTGGTCATCAATCACTTTGAGTCATTGTTGTTGTTGTTTTTTTTCTTGAGGCATATAAAACGTAACGTATCTAAATACTTGAAAATACTGTACAATACCAGCAAAGGTAAAAAGTAATATATTAAAGCAATCAAAGTTAAAGAGCAACTCCGTGCTAGTAACTCTAAGATCACAGAGTGGTCAAGGGCTGGAGAGAGTACAGGACTTCGTCTACCTTGGATCCTGGATTAACAGTCCTGAACATGAGTGTGAAAGCTGCCCTGATGTGGGTGGAGTACAGAAGTACGGCAGGCGGTTTGCTAGTGCTCAAACACAAGTTTATTGTTGCTTTTCATAAAAGACATTGTTCTTTTAAGACACTGAGAGACAGACACACACACACACACACACACACACACACACACACACACACACACACACACACACACAGTCGTGTCCTGGTCCCAATCAACCACTCCACTGCTCTCCAACTCCTTTTATACACTGTCATCACTGCAAGACACACACACACACACACACACGCACACATACACACATTAATTGACAACAGGTGTAGCGATTTGGCCACTCACCTTCCCTGACTCCACCCTCCATTCACAAACCAACGCTCAGTCACGCCCCCGCTGCCACATACTCCCACTGCCCAACTCAGGCTAGGGAGCCGTCCAGCCTGTAGCAGGACCACCCCCCCGATAGGACAGTAAGTCCACCGCCACCATCTGCATCCCCGGCCTGTAGACCACCTTGAATTTGAATGGCTGGTGGGTGAGAAACCGTACGTTGACATTCTTCATGCAGCGGAGCCACTGGAGGGGCACATGGTATGAACAGAGGGTGAAAGGGCGTCCCAGCAGGTAGTGCCAGAGGGTGAGGACCACCCACTCGATAGCCAGGCACTCCTTCTCTATCATGCTGTATTTGTTTTCACGCATCAACAGCTTACAGCTAATGTACTCACCCACCACCTTCTGGGACAGAATGGCTCCCAGCCCCCTGTATAATGTGTCTGTCTAAAAAAACTCAGGGGAGTGTAAAAGTGCACCCCCACACACGGTGCAGCCTTTACCTTGGTGAAAGCCTGTTAGCACTGCTCCGTCGACTGGATCGAATCTGGTGCCCCCTTTTTAGTGAGATCAGTCAGCGGGCTGGTGATATCCAGATAATTAGGTATGAACCTAAGATAGTAGCCAGCCAGCCCCTTGGGCAGGCCGTAATCGCTGCAGTCTTGTTAATTTGGGGATGCACCTGTCCATGACCCAAGTGGAAACCCAGATACTGTACTTCCACCCACCCAAATGCACACTTTTTCAGGTTAGCATGCCTCAGTGACTTTAGGATGGCCCTAAGGTGTTCTAGGTGCCATGGCCAATCATTGCTATAGATAATGATATCATTGAGGTACACAGCTGCGTAGGCAGCGTGAGGGTGGAGAATCTTGTCCATGAGCTGCTGGAACATCACGGGAGCCCCAAATAGCCCAAAAGGAAGCATGACGAATTGGTGTAACCCAAACGGTATGGAAAAGGCCGTTTTCTCTCAGGATAGAGGAGTCAAGGGGATCTGCCAATATCCCTTTGTTAAATTCAGTGTCGAGTAAAAACGAGCAGTGCCGAATCAGTCAAGCAGCTCGTCAATGTGAGGCATTGGGTATGTGCTGAATTTAGACACTGCATTAACCACACATTAACCACACATTATAATCCACACAGAACTAGACCAACCCATCAGTCTTGGGAACCAGGACTATTGGGCTGCTCCAGTCACTGTGGGACTCCTCAATTATGCCCATCTCGAGCATGGCCTTGAGTTCATCCCAGACCACCTTTTTTTGTGTGTTTTGGCAGGCGGTCAGGGCTGCTCCACACCACCACCCCTGGGGGCATCTGAATGTGGTGTTCTATGAGGTGGGTGCAACTGGGCCACCTCCATGCATTGGGCCAGTGAGAGGTGGCCCAGTTGCACCCACCTCATAGGTACCAGAGTGGCTGGAGATGTTAATTTTTTTTGTACCTTCTGCACCAGCTCTGCCTTCGCTGAGACTACCGACACCAACGCCATGGGGACCTCCTCATTCCAGCGTTTTAACAGATTGAGGTTGTAAATTTGCAATGCCCCACCCCTGTCTGTTTGCTTCACCTCATAGTCAATGTTCCTGACTCACTGTGAGACCTTAAAGGACCCTTGCCACTTGGCGATTAATTTGGAGCTCGATGTGGGCAATAATACGAGCTCTTTGTCTCCCAGTGTGAACTCTCTAATGTGCGTGCCCCTGTCTTACAGTCAGACTTGACGTTCTTGTGCCTGCCGCAAATTTTCCTGGGTTAAATGAGGGAGTGTGTGGAGTTTTGCGTGTGGGTCGAGAACGTATTGAATTTCGTTCTTGCTAGGTGAAGGTCTCTTCTCCCAATTTTCACATAGCATGTCCAAAATGCCACGTGGCTTATGCCCATATGGTGTCAGCTTATGCCCACAGGTTTTTCACTCGAATGATGAAAAACCTGTGGAAGCTTGCGGGACCATTTGAACTGCAAATAACAGGGGCTCAAGCCATTTATCCAAATTATATGTATCCTCAATTACGAATTTCTGAATTAAGTTTTTAAGTGTTTCATTAAACCGTTCCACTAAGCCATCCGTTTGGCCTCAAACGTTTGGATCCGTTTTGGCCCATAGGTGATAGATACTGGCACAGATAGACTTAATCCCCAATAACCCATACAGTTCATGCAATGTGTGTGACAGAAACATAGTGCCTTGGTCTATCAGGATTTCTTTAAGAATCCCAACCCGGGAGATAATATGGAAGAGTGCTTCCGCAATTCTATGTAGTGAGATATTGTAGAGAGGCACCGCTTCCGGATATCGCATTGCATAGTCCACCAGAACTAAAATAAAGCGATATCCCTGTGCTGACCAATCTAATGGCCTGACGAGATCCATCCCAATTCTCTCAAAAGGGGTCTCGATTAGAGGGAGAGGGCGCAAAGGCGCTTTTGCAGTGGCCGCGGGATTTACTAATTGGCATTCGTGGCATCACCAGTGGACATCCCTGCGAATCCCTGGACAATAGAACTGGGCCATTATCTGGGCTAGTGTTTTATCCTGCCCTAAGTGTCCGGCCATGGGATTAAAGTGAGCCACATGGAATATGAGTTCCCTACGGCTCTTTGGGATTAATGACTGTGTTATCTGTTCGCCAGTCTGAGTGTTCTGCACCACTCTGTATAACATATCCTTAATAATAGCAAAGTAGGGGAAGACTGGTGTCACATTCGGCTCAAGAATTTAACCATCGATTACTCTCACTTAGTATCGCATGCTGGTAAGTGTTCAAGGGGATACATATCGTGTGTTGGTGGATTCCGGTTGTAATCAGACCTCAATTCACCAAAGCCCGGTGCAAGGTGATGCATTGGGGAGAGCACAAGCAGTGAAAGTGTGGTGTATGCATAGAGATGTTCACAATTATCCCTTAGTGTCCGTCCATATTCTATTGTGGGGCCAAATGCATAGAATTAAGGTGGTGGTTAATTCTCATTTCACCCACTCACTAATTTTGGGAACTGATTGACCAGGCTTTAAAGAATTGATGGAACGCATAATGAGAGGTGGGTCCTGCATAAATACATCACAGGAAGATCCCGGTGTGGCATTGACTGGGGAAGCTGTCACTGAGTCATCTACATCAGCACTGTATCAGATATATGTAGGGGATATTGCTTTATTTTTTACCGCTTCCAGATATCGCATTGCTTCTGGTGGACTATGCAATGCGATATCTGGAAGCAGTGCCTCTCCACAATATTTCTGCATGCAGTATTGTGGAAGTGCTCTTCCATATTATCTCCCAGGTCAGGATTCCGAAAGAAATCCTGACCGACCAAGACACTACATTCATGTCACGCACACTGCGTGAACTGAATGGGCTATTGGGGATTAAGTCTATCTGCACCAGTGTCTATCACCCACACATGGATGGCTGAGTGGAACGTTTTAATCAAACACTATATAATTTGGAAATTCATAAGTGAGGATGCACATAATTGGGACAAATGGCTTGAGCCCCTGTTATTTGCAGTACAACAGGTCCTGCAAGCCTCCACAGGTTTTTCACCATTTTAATTATTATATGGGCATAAGCCGCGTGGCATTTTGGACATGCTATGTGAAAATTGGGAGGAGGGACCTTCGCCTAGCAAGAATGAAATTCAATATATTCTCAACCTGTGTGCAAAACTCCACACACTCACTCACTTAACCCAGGAGAATTTATGGCAGACACAAGAACATCAAATCCGGCAGTATGACAGGGGCACGCACCTTAGAGTTCACACCAGAAGACAAAGAGCTCATATTATTGCCCACGTCAAGCTCCAAATTAATCGCCAAGTGGCAAGGGCCCTTCGAGGTCACACGTCGAGTCGGGGACGTCAACTATAAGGTGAGGCAAATGGACAGGGGTGGGGTATTGCAAATTTACCACCTCAACCTGTTAAAACATTGGAACGAGGAGGTCCCTGTGGCATCTGTAGTCCCGGTGGAGGCGGAGCTGGGGCCTGAAGGTAAAAAAGGTAACATCTCAAACCACTCTGGTCCCTTGTAGAGACCACCACTCAGTGGCCCAACTCACGGAGGTGGCCAAGTTGCAAAAGGAATTTTCTGACGTGTTCTTGCCCCTGCCCAGTCACACCCACCTCATAGAACACCACATTGAGACGCCCCCGGGAGTGGTAGTGTGTAGCCACCGTTACCGCTTGCCTGAACAAAAAATAAAGGTGGTTCGGGATGAACTCAAGGCCATGCTCGAAATAGGCATAATCAAGGAGTCTCACAGTGACTGGAGCAGCCCAGTGGTCCTGGTTCCCAAGACCAATGGGTCGGTCTGGTTCTGTGTGGACTATAGAAAAGTCAAAGTGGTGTCTAAATTTGACACACACCCAATGCCTTGCATTGATGAGTTGCTCGATCGGTTAGGTGCTGCTTGCTTTTATTTGACACTGGATCGAAGGGATATTGGTAGATCCCCTTGACTCCTCTGTCCCAAGAGAAAACGGCCTTTTCCACACTGTTTGGATTACACCAATTTGTCACGCTCCCTTTTTGGGTTATTTGGGGTGCCCACTACGTTCCAGTGGCTCATGGAAAAGATCATCCACCCTTACTCTGCCACATACCTGGATGACATAATCATTTATAGTAATAATTGGCTGTGGCATCTGGAACACCTTTGGGCCGTCCTTGAGTCACTGAGGCGTGGATGTCTCACAGCTAACCCGAAAAAGTGTGCAATTGAGCGGGTGGAAGTACAGTATCTGGCTTTCCACTTGGGTCAATCGCAGGTGCGGCCCCAAATTAACAAGACTGCAGCAGTTGCAGCCTGCCTGAGGCCAAAAAGGGGGTGAGACAGGGCTGACTGGCTACTATTGTAGGTTTATACCTAATTATTCAGATGTCACCAGCCTGCTGACTAATCTCACTAAAAAGGGAGCACCAGATCTGGTTCAGTGGATGGAGCAGTGCCAACAGGCTTTCACCAAGGTAAAGGCTGCACTGTGTGGGGGGCCATTTTTACACACCCCTTACTTCTCTCTCCCCTTTAATTTACAGACAGATGCATCGGACAGAGGGCTGGGGGCCATTCTGTCTCAGGAGGTGGAGGGCGAGGAGCGTCACACGCTGTACATCAGCCGCAGGCTCTCAATGCATGAAAGCAAGTACAGCACAATTGAAAAGGAGTGTCTGGCCATCAATTGGGCAGTTCTCGCCCTCTGATACTACCTGCTGGTGCGCCCTTTCACCCTCTGTTTGGGCCATGCACCCCTCCAGTGGCTCCACCGCATGAAGGATGCCAATGTACAGATCACCCGTTGGTATCTTGCCCTCCAGTTCGAGGTGGTCCACAGGCCAGGGGCACAGATGGTGGTGGCGGACTTCTTGTCCCATCGGGGGGGAGCCTGCTGCAGACCGGACCTGCTCCCCTAGCCTGAGTTGGGCGGTGGGGGTATGTGGCAGCAGGGGCGTGGCCAAGTGTCAGTTTGTGAATGGAGGGCGGGACTGGGGAAGGTGAGTGGCTAAATCATTACACCTGGTGTCAATTAATGTGTGTGTGTGTGTGTGTGTGTGTGTTTGCTGCAGGGATGGTGGAGCATAAAAGGAGGGGGAGAGCAGAGAAGAGGTCTCTCCTGACCAGAACACGTGTGTGTGAGATGTGTGAATGTGTTTGAGCAGCGATTGATGAAAGCTGAAAAGCAATGAGAAATCACAAAAATAGTGTGTGTGAAATCAACTCCTGCTTGCCGTGCTTCTCTACTCCACCTCCATCAGGGATCTGTTATACACACATTTATTGTTGCTTTTCAGCAAAGACACTGTACTTTTAAGATAAGGATAGATGGACAGACACAAACACACAGTCGTGTCCTGGTTCCAACCAACCACTCCTCTGCTCTCCTATTCCTTTTATACACCGTCATCACTGCAAGAAACACACACAGACACACACATATTAATTGACAACAAGTGTCACGATTTGGCCACTCACCTTCCCTGACTCCGCCCTCCATTCACAAACTGACGCTCGGCCACGCCCCTGCTGCCACAATGACTTTGAAGTCAGGAAGGCCAAGGCCTGGCAGGTGTGCCATCAGATGAAAAAGATATGGAAGTCATCAATGAGAAGAGAGTTAAAGCTCAGACTCTTCCAGGCCACAGTACAATCCATTCTCCTGTATGGGTCGGAAACATGGACCACCTAAAGCAGTCGCTAAATGCACTGACGGCTGTTATAAAAACATGCTCCGAATAGCACTCAACATCAGCTGGTTTGACAAGATCAGCAACAAAATAGTCTATGGAAACCTATCCAGAGCTACCACCAAAATCCAAGAGAGGAGGATGAAGCTTGCAGGAAACATAAGACAACATGACAATCTACTGGCGCACAAGCTGCTGTTCTGAGACCCGAAGCATGGAGAGCGAGGATGCGGGCATCCCCACCTTACATTCCTTGACATGCTTTACAGGGACACTGGACTTGACAGTGTTACTGAGAATACAGAGGCTGATGTTAGACAGACATGTGGCAGTGTACCATAGCATCTCGGACAATGAAGCCGCCCTTAGGCAAAGGAAGGTAAAGCAAGCATAGTTGCGTCCTGCATTTCAATTTTTATCAATGGTGTGATGCTTTTCACTCCAACACAAAATCTTTCAGAGAAAATTTCATGGTTTCTTTAGATCCAGAACCTGGAATTACTAATGTATCTGTGATGTTTCTGCCTTCTGGCATATGATGCTGCATAAGTGTATAAGTTTGTATCCATGTTCTTCAGGCTTCTACGCCATGGCCTTCTTTATTCATAATCAATAATCTACTTTCAGATATTTCAAGAAATCTCCCACAAACACTGCCAAGATGAGGCTAGCATGCATAGTGCATGTGCTTGAGAGACATTAAGAAAACAGAAAAAAGTAAACTGAATCTATGAGTCATCTATGAGTCTACGAGAACTGTATAGTAACCCAGTCAAGAACATTTTGCGTCTGCTGTTCTGCATCATTTTTCCCTGAAAAGAGCAGATGTGTGAGTAAGAATCTTCTCAATATGACTGTTTTTCTGTCACATTAGTCTTTCATAGTGGTTAAGCTCCACTGAATAGTTGTGGGTTGGGTTTTTGTACACCCCCCCAGAATGCAATATTCTCAGAGTACAGTAGGTTTCAGTCAGCATTGCTACCAGAAAACTAACACATTTAAAACCTCTATCCAAATTGGGTACAAAACCGTCTCAGTCACACTTTTTTCATTATGAAGTACACTTCCGAGGCTGATTCACTTCAAGGAGCTTTGGAGTGTCACATGAAAACCTGCACAATGAAAAGGAATAAATAGAAAATTTCAGGTCCAAGTTTGAGTTTAAGGTCAGCCAGTTAGCAGTGGCTGGGTCGATATCAGTTGCGTTGAGCTCTCTGAATTGTGTATGATGAGAGCATTCAGTTTGACCTCTGAGCATCACATAGCTCTTTAGACATTTGAACCAGCTATTGCAACGTTTATTGTGTGACAAATTACTGTATATTTAGCAATTAGTTTCAGAAAATACTGGCAATTTTTTTAATTTTAATAGCTTTGCCACAACAAAATCTATATATGTACATACATTATGGCTGGGAAACCACAACAGCTTGCGCCAATTAACAGTGGCCCCATTGTACTAAA
>JAODXR010000022.1:11825213-11837918 GCA_028877395.1 Cathorops festae
CATTGTTTAAATTACACAAAAGGGTGGGTGAAGGGATGCCTGTTTTAGAGGGGGATGATTTTTGACCATTTTCATTGAGGGGGGATGATTTTTGACCATTTTCATTGTAGGGGGGATGGCATCCCCCCCATCCCCCTACAACTCGAGCCCTGGTTATATGGTAAATTGTATTAGGTGTGAATTTTTATTTTTTTAGTTTTTTTATAGCAGCAAGATTCATGTGGTAGCCCGAGGTCTAGATCTGTGAACTATTGGTTTAAATGAGTCATCCAAGACATCAGGGACATTTATCCAATTTTCTCTCCCCAGTGACTCTTTCACCTTAAGAGAGCTCCGATTTTCAGCACTCTTGATCCAGCTTGTGACTTCACTTAGCTTGTCTGGGTGACGGTGTAAGAAGATTTCCGAATGAATTTTCCGTGTGTCTTCCGAAACCCATTAAAACAAGCTCATCTGGAAGCTGCTTATTCGGCGGCGGACGTTGAGAAGAGCAGCCCCGTAATTGGACGGAGGAACATGTGGCATCCCAATCTCCATGCCTCGTGATGCATTTCTTCCCTATTTCAGTAACTTCCTGATTAAATGGGAAGGAACTGTAAGTGCTTCATAGCTGTCTGGATGCACAGGCAGTGCTGTCAGTCTCTACCCTTGAGCTCTCGCAGGCACGGATTGCCTTTGTCTCTCAACAGAAATGGGCACTGAAACAAAGAACCTATCTATTTGTTATCCTTTCACACAATGAATGAGTGATTGGCAAACTGTGGAGACAGTTTCTTTATCTCTCTTGATCTCTTCGCCAAACACTCACTTGATCTGCGAATTTTGCTTGTCATCTTTTTTGCTCAGTACTAAGCATGTCACAGCATGCAAAGGGCCCAAGCTGTAATTTCTTATCTCATTTTTATTAATGAATCTGGCCTTTGAGGTTAATTTGATGCAATGATAAGGAGACGGTTGCGCCACGTTGAAAGGGTATTTGACGCTATACAAAGCGACGGCAGCTTGATCTTTTCTTCCCCTGCTGCTGAAGCACAGACGGAGAATTACAAATTTTACAGAACAGACATGTGGGAAAACACTGTTAGCCATGTCCCTGTTTGCTGTGTTTCAGTTAGCCAGCCAAGGTGGAGGCCGTGTATTTTTTTACCAACCTAAGCAACACCTTTGTTTAATGAGGTTTCTTTTCTTCTGGATCAGAAATGGATGCGCAGTCCAAAGCCATTCATTTCCACACTGCTCCAACATCAGTAAGGCTGCATGCATCATTACGCCGTAAGGAAGCATCAGCCTGAAAGTAATTAAATAGAGCTGCACGATAATGGTGAGCTCATAGAAAGGGTGAGCTGATATATGAATCTGAGGATGATCTTTTTTTTTTTGGTGATAATCTTTCCATTCTCTTGTCTCTCATTATGAAGTTTCTTTTATTAATCTCATAAAAAGGTAATCGTATGTTACTTATAAGCAGTTAACCTTATTTGTTGTTCGTACCTACAGTGTTACTGCTGTGCTCCCGCTTAGAAGAAGAAGAATGTCTTTATTTATAGAGAGTAACATAAAATATCTACAGTAGATAATATACCAATGGCTCTCTTGATGTCACCAATTAACCTAACCCGCATGTCTTTGGACTGTGGTGGAAACCGGAGCACACCCACGTGGAGAACATGCAAACTCCACACAGAAAGGCCTGCGCCGGCCCCGGGGCTCGAACCCAGGACCTTCGTACTGTGAGGCGACAGCGCTAACCACTACACCACCGTGCCGCCTGTAACATAAATGTCAGATTCAGATTCCGAGCCTGATTCCAGTCTGCTTTACGGGATGAGAAGAAGATGGTGATCCCTTCTTACAGAAGCCTTCCAGTTAACACTCACCTTCATGGTTAACATAAATGTCAGATTCAGATTCCGAGTCTGATTCCAGTCTGCCTCTCCGGCTGGATTGTCATATTTTATGCCAAACATTGTGTGCCATTTGTATCATTCCGGCTGAAACTGTGAGGCATTCTGTTAAAGGAGCAGATGCCTTGGTATTCTCTGGGGTTTTGGAAAGCACAGAGTGATGAAATCCCGAGCCATTCCTGTCTGCATTAACCCATCTGCACTCACTGTTCTTCCTGCCAGCTTCAACAGTCATTAGCCAACGAAAATGTGTTAATTTATTTCAGAAGAATACAAAGCCCGTGCTCAGGCTGTCTGAGAAGGGTATTGTGAGATTGCCCAGAGAAATACGCCCAGGAGATGGTGAGATGCAGAGTTAATGCTGCTGCTCAGTGATTAATGTGCTCTCGCGCTCCCCTCTTGCCACACAAGCTTGTGAGGTCCACTGTGTTTCTATGCACCGGTGTCTGCATCCTGAACCTATTATCCTGATGTAACTTTGCAGATCAAGGGAGGGAATCCAGTACCCTTGATTCGTTCTCTGGCTCGAGGAATCAAAGCACAAATGGACTGTAATACTGCACATTTTGGGTACAATCGATGCTCCCATTGTTTGCGTTTGCCATGTTGCCAGCTCAGATTAGGTCCCAAGGCACTGAGAACTGTCCCTGGGCAGATTTCTCCTTCACACTGAGAGGAAAGGAGAATGCTCTGGCAGACATGCACTGTCACATCTCTACAGGGGGTGAGGGACTGTTGGCATGCCTGGATGCACAATCAAATGAGCTGTGTCTGTCATACTCAAACTCAGACAAGAGCATCCATTAAGATCCTGGACATTGGAGCAGGTCCAGAAATTAGGTGGTTTAAAAGAAAGTGATAGTCATGGCTCATGCCAGATCTGAGTCCCTCCAAAGCTACACTCATGGGCCCTTTATTAGGAACACCCATATACCTGCTGTTTTATGCAGTTATCTAATCAGACAATCCCTTGACAGCAGCACTTTCACTGTGGCATGGGTGTTGGTTTGAGCCAGAATGACTGGTTTGAATATTTCAGAAACTGATGATCTCCTGGGGTTTTCACATACAACAGTCTCTGGAGTTTACACACAATGGTGTGAAAAAGAAAAAACATTGAGTTAAGTGAGCGACAGTTCTGTGGGTGGAAACAAGCATCTTGTTGATAAGAGAGGTCAGAGGAAAATGGCCAGATTGGTTTGAGCTGCCCAGAAGGATATAGTAACTCATAGCAACTCTTTACAGCCGTAGTGAGCAGAAAAGCATCTCAGCATGCAACAGCAGAAGACCACACTGGGTTCCATTCCCACCAGCCAAGAACAGGAATATGAGAATCAAGAACAAGGTCCTATTAAAGTGGCCAGTGAGTGTATACTAGATTGCCTGAATGCTGGTGTGAAAGTGAGGTCTTTCTGAATAGACAAGCAAGTAGGGATGCCTTTTTGTCCTGATTGGGTGGAGTGGTTGCATGTCACTTGCTTTGTCTTCAATTTACAAAGTGTGAGGTGTGACAGAGACCTGAGTTTCTCCTCTGATCAGACTGAAATGGAACGTTAGAATATGTGGAGAACTTTAAAAATCAGTGACCACTCATTTAAAGGCCATGTCAAGTCATGTCACCTTTGCTTCTGCATTTTATACCATATCTTACAGGTTCCTATCCCTGAGCCTGGAGAACCTCGTGTCCTTAATATTTTAGTATTTTCCTGCTCTAATCCACCTGATTCAACTCAGGAAGGGTTGTTAATTAGGTGATTAGATGAATCAAGTGTGTTGGAAGCAGATAAAATACTAAAATGTACCAGACACAGAGGACTCCCAGTCCGGGGTTGGGAACCTTAGCAGGAGTTCTAATGAACTACTGCAACTCCCTCCCAAGAGAAACTTTGATAATCTTGTCTCCAAAGGCGCAGCTATATCTTGCAGTATGTTATTAAAGTAGAAATATTCTCAGCCACATGAGCACTGGCATTTTTTTTTTCTTGTTATCCTTGTTGGGTACGGCATCTGCGAGCTGCCACAGCTGCTTAGCATGCGGTATGCTAAGCCGAAGCTTCACCTAGTTACACATATTGTCAAAGCACCTTTCGTGTTCATACGCTGGCTTCTAGCATGCCCACCTATATGCCAGAGTCCTGCAGGCATAATATTCACACATTCTCTCTCTCTCCAGTGTGAGATGCTCTCGACAGGCTGCCATGAGCCACGGTCGGCCGAGAGCACCCTAATGAATGAGCCTATTATAGTCCGGCTCTACTGATGAGCTTCTGAGTGCGTTTTAAATGACACTCGTAATCCATCAGGCCTTGTTTAATTACAGTATGTCTTAGCATGCCTTGATTGTGTGGATGTAATTGTTTGTAGAAAAGCTCAGTCCGGGGCCCATTAGGCGGAAGATGAAAGTCTGGGCCATGTTTTGTAAGCGGTTTCTCTCTTTACACCCTGCCAAAACGCTTCTTGTATCATATTTACTTTATTAATCGTCCCGCTTTGGTGGGTTTTAGTCAGATGTGGAGTGTTTATTGAGTGGCCGGATTTGCCTCATCTGCAGCATGTAAACAGCCTCTCGCTCCTCTCGTTTCATTTCCTCCACAGCGCTCTTTTCATGCTCTTTCCAATGTATGCCTCGTGATTGGTTCAGAGACGAACTTCACATTTATTTCATCACTTCCCCAATCCAGACAGGCATCATTTTTTCATGCTGTGTGCGGCAACGATAAGAAAATGAAGAGATGGACATCTATAAAGAGATCTCCAAGGAAAAATGGTTCCCCTGTTAAAGGGAAAAGGGAAAAGACAAACACCGAGCCAATTTGTATGAAATCATCACAGCAAGGCTGAAAATTTAGAGAGAGAGAGAGAGAGAGAAAATCTTTCAGCAGTAAAAGAAGAAATGTGACAAATATCTACATTCGTTTTTGCTTGTTAAAGTACTTCTAAATTAAAAAAAAGTGTTTTTTAAATGGCTAACTTCAATTGAATGATCGATTGTTATTATACAGGGTGATATTTTAAGTAATCTCTTCCTTCAGGGATCAATAAAGTATAGCCATCCATCCATCCAGCTTTGTTAATATGATGCTAAATTGATGCCTTCAGTTAAAATGATTATATTGCAACATCACATTAGATTTACAAATTATTATAGGACAACAAAGTGTTACCTTGGATTTTTAACGACAGAACAAGCAAAGTTTAAACCGTAACATTAAAACCACTGACAGGTGAAGGTGAAGTGAATAACATAGGTGCTATTATAATGAGATCATCAATCAAGGGGTGGGATATATTAGGCAGCAAAAAAAAAAACAGTCAGTTCTTGAAATTGATGTGTTGGAAGCAGGAAAAATGGTCAAGCGTAAGGATCTGAGTGACTTTGACAAGGGCCAAATTGTGATGCGTAGATGCGTAGGTCTGAGCATCTCCAAAATGGCACATCTTCTGGGGTGTTCCCAGAATTTTTCTATACTTTTTCATGGTAAATAATGCAAATATCTACCCTCTGTATTTAGTCCTTCGTTTGTCTGATTTTTATTTCAGTTTTATTTATCTGTTTGACTTTTTCTTGCTACTGTAACATGTGAATTTCCCCAATGTGGGATGAATAAAGTGAATCTAATCTAATCTAATCTAATCTAATCTAATCTAATCTAATCTAATCGTTTCATCCAAAAAGCAAGCATGAAAAAATTAGCCAAACATGCAATACTAGACATTTCTAATAGTTAATTACTGATTATTTTCGCAGAAAACTGATCCCAGGATGCAGGATTTCAGGAATATTTACTAAAGGATGCTATTATATCTTCACGTTATTTGTCTCAGTATAATAGTAAACCTGCAGCTCAAATTGGTGTCCTCATCAGTCAGACTTACAGACAAACGCTTACACATGCACACAGCTTTAAAACCTTGAGCAGTCTTAATGATTGACTGGCCTTGTTGTGCAGAGGGTGGTGATTTCAGCATCAGTGTTCGTCAGAGTTGCGTCAGAGCACAATTCAGCTGAGACACGCGCGTGCGCATGTGCACAGTGAGAGAGAGAGAGAGAGTCGGGGTGTGTGTCGTTCCTCAGTCTCAACGCGGAGAGCACCTCCACCGGGCGGCTGCTACAAAACCTGTAGCGACAAAGAAAAATCTCAGAAGCTTATTTATTTATTTCGAAAAAGAAGAAGCTGAGGTGCATCTGATCTCGATCTGGCCCTGTAAGATATTTCACCGGCTGTTTCAGCACCTTGAACAGCTCACACAATGGCTCCGATAAGCGCAGAAGATGGGCATGTTGGTGAGTAACCTTAAGGCAGACACAATGCTCAGAGCTATATGTGATAGTTATAGATGTTGAGTAAATTTTAAGTGTAAACGAGCTACAACCTATGAAATTAGAGATCAGTTTCCCCTGAATTGTATGTAAATGTAAGATAATTACAGGGTGTGGGGCGCTGTTCGTGTGCATTTTTGTGGTGTGCCTGCTTTTGTGTGACGTGACGGATGGCTACAAGTAGATAATGACGTAATTGTTGGAGATTACCTAATTGCGGTGTACAATGCATGAATTTGTATTAATAATGTGTGTGCGTGTGTCTGGGTGGGTGTTTGGGGGTTGGGGTATTTTTCTATATTTTGGTACCAAATGTCCTCACTTGGACAGGAATATGTGACAATTTTAAGCTTGCGGGGACATTTAGATTCACAGGAATCCTGTGTGTGTGTGTGTGTGTGTGTGTAAATGGAGGTGAAATTCCACTAAGAGAGACACCCATCATGCAGTAGGAAATTTCCAGACCACTATTAATATCAACTATTATTATTTAAAAAATTGCCCACCGGTGTATGTGTAATTAATACTGAGGATCCCCATGCTACAGTATGATCAGAAGAGTGGATGTTAGTCATACACAGTCTATAATATACAAACAGGATAAACCTCTTGAGACGTTTTTTTTTTCTAGTTGAGAATTGAGTGTTGTTCTCAGTGTTGTGGTTTTTCTGAGTCATGCTCGACTACGTCAGTCACGATGTCTGTATTTATCTGCTGACTTTGATGCAACACAATGGTTTGTACTAAATGCGCTCATATATGAAAAAAGAGAGAAATATCAGGTGTAATCAATTTCCAATGAGCACCAACATTCATATACATCCATTACTGAGCAAGTCAGACACAATTTGTTCAATAAAGAGATATCGTTATGAGTCAGTTCTGGCCCACATTAATCAGGTCATGGTACTTTGATGTCTTGCATGCAATCATAAGAGTAACCTTTTTTTAGTTCCTTGAAAAGATATTAAAAACTTTCATACAGGCCTAAATCTAGATGTTTTATTTTCACATCATCTAAACCTTTTGGATTCACAAACCATATTGAGTCAATAAAAGCGTCACCCAGGGATACAATATGAGACCTTCATTAAACATCCTTCTATACCATTCTGATTGAAGCTGGCAGGAGTTTCTTGGGATAAAGTAGCTGACATTGATGTCCGTGTGCTGTCTTGTCTCCCACACCAGCAGAGGTCCCAATGAGCATGGCTGTAGTCAGCGTCTTTGGTCTTGTCTTCAGTGTTTCTGCCTTCGCCTGGATTTGCTGCCAGCGCAAGACCAACAAGAACAGTGCCAAGACTCCACCATACAAATTTGTCCACATGCTCAAGGGTGTGGACATCTACCCTGAGAGCTTAAATGGCAAGAAAAATTTTGCTGGAGAGAAGACACCAGACCCACTACAGGGAAAGGCAAGCCCAAGTCCCAGCAACGGGCGCCCAGCACTTCATCTCGACCTGGAAAAACGAGACCTGAATGGGAACTTCACATTTGTACCACCTGTTGCCCATCCCAAAGTGCGAAGCTCCCCAGATTTGGACATCCCTTCCCCACACCCTGGCTTCAGACAGGGGGGATATCAGGAGGAGGAAACCTCAGAGAGCAATGTTTCAAGCCAGACAGCCACACCAGCTCTGGACAAAGCCCAGGAAAAGGACAGTGGTGTAGGCACACTCTCCTTCTCGCTCGAGTACAACTTTGAGAAGAAGGCCTTTATCGTGCATATCAAGGAGGCACATGGCCTGTCTGCCACTGATGAGCAGTCCCTGACCTCTGACCCTTACATCAAGCTCACTCTGCTTCCTGAGAAGAAGCACAAGGTGAAGACACGGGTGCTCAGGAAGACCCTGGATCCAGCTTTTGATGAGACCTTCAGCTTTTACGGCATTCCATATGCTCGTGTCCCTCAGCTGGCTTTGCACTTCATGGTACTGAGTTTTGACCGGTTTTCTCGTGATGAGGTGATTGGAGAAACACTCGTTCCATTGGCTGATGTTGACCTCGCTGAGGGGAGGGTCCTAATGAGCCGTGACATCATCAAGAGGAATGTGAGGGTAAGGTCTATGGTCTTCTCTAGGTTAAATTATTATATTATTAACAGCATTTACACATTACAGTTTATTTCACAATTGTAAAAGATGTTTAATGTTTGTAAAACTGTATCAGTTTGTAAAAATTGTCTAGTTTACTACTGATGGTAAAAGATGAAGAATATCTATACAATAATCTCATTTCTGAATGAATGAAAGTAATTTGTAGAGTGTCCATGTACTATGATGGTGCCTGATATGGATGGAAAAGGAGAAGGAATGTCTATCTGATCTCCTATTTCCTCTATTTAATAATGCACCATTAGAATAGCCTAGTATTAAGCCTACATAACATAGGCAGTGAAAGGCACACCCATGAGCCCAAAGACACTTAATGCTCTATGTCTATTCTGTGTGTGGGGGCGGGGGGGATCAATAAAGAGGTTTATATGTCCCGTATAATGAGACAAAGATGAACCACTGAAGTACAAGCTCTAAATATTTAATCATAGCTCAAACTATGTATGTAAATATTCATTCAAATTTAGGAACTGTGATTGTGGTTTATTAGCTCATCCTGCCTACAGGCGATGAGCTTTTGCTATCATTTGTTGTCGCTTGTCCATTTGGCATTGTCCATATTTCACGAAAATTACTTCTCCTCTCTCAATTCTTCACCAAGTTTTATTCTTTTTGGCAGGAAGGTAGGTCTGCCTGGGGCGCATATAGCTTCTACATAAATTTGCATAATTACAATTAATAATGAAGATATGGAGTAATTAAGCCCTAACAAGCTGTTTCCACACAAAATGCTTTTCCTCTCTCAATTCTTCACCGATTTTGATTTTTTTTTTTCTGGCATGAAGGTAGGAGTACATAGGGTGCATAGAACATCTACCCAGATTTGCTTAATTATAATTATTAATGAAGTTATGGACTAATTAAATCTTAATGAGCAGTTCAACAAAAATCACTTCTTCTCCCTCAGTTCTTCACTGTTTTGGATTCTTTCTGGCAAATAGGTAGGTATTCCTAGGGTGTATATAGCTTCTATATATAGCTTGTATATAGTGTACATAGCTTGCAACATTTATTGCGCAAGGTGGCCCACTTAAATCGTTCCTCCTGGACTAGACGGGGCTGGAGTGAGCTACACCTTCACTGACACTCTTGTTTCATAATGTTAGTTCAGGAGTGTGCCATTTTTTTCCCAATAAATTAACATTTTATGAAATTAGACAAAAGTTTCTTTCTGGGATAAGGATGAATGATTTCCTTTTCACCAGTGGATGATTCATGGAGTGATGGTCTGTCCTACTGCTCAGTTGGTTATTGATTTAGGTCATGTTGATTTTAATGGCTGGCTGATTCATACAGTAATGCCTGTAACAACACCCTGTCAGAACACAGAACCATTACCACTACCGGAGACATGTCATGATTTCAGCAACATGATTTCACCATCATGCATGGATAATGAAGTTCATTTGGAACAGTAGGAGAAGTCATTATCCTCCGCTAGTGAAAACAACTCAAAACAGTCAGAGGTAACCACTCTGTTTGACTGTAACCACTCACAGAATTCAAGACACATCCTGAGTCATTGCCACAGCAGCAAAAGAACCCTGCTGTTGGTTGCCATGGTAATATGTCACTAGATTCACACTTTGTATGTGCTGAATAGAGCCAGCATTTATTGCACTGGGTAGGCCATGTAAAGAAAATGGAATGAGATGCTGAGCTCCATGCTGTGCTTGGAACAGTTGTAGATTTAGGTGACATGAGTTGTGCTGATAGGAACTGTGGCATCCATTCGCAGTCCAAAAAAGCATAAAATGGTTGCAGATACAGAAAGAAGAATTAAAGTATGTCTGAAAAAAGTGCTATGGATTGAATCTGAATGTGTCGCTTTTCTACCCACTTCTTTTCTCTGTAGAGGAGTGCAGGAAGGGGAGAGCTGCTACTGTCTCTATGTTATCAGTCAACCACCAGCACCCTCACTGTTGTGGTTCTTAAGGCTCGTCACCTGCCAAAGATAGACCACAATGGACCCTCAGGTGAGTAAATGAGTAGGTATAATAGAAGAGAAGTCAAAGATGTTTTATCAGCACATGACTTTGTATATGACCAGTTATCTAGATTAATTAGTTTCATTACAGCAGTGATAACTCTTTTTATAACTTTAATACTTGTTGAGTGCAAAATTCATACAAATATGATCTAATGTGATCTAGTTGTATACAGTGTCTAACAGTATCCAATATTTTAAATGTCGTATCACTAGGAGTCACAATCCTACATTGGTACATGATAGAAACATATCCAAAATCAAATCGAAGGCACTTGTTAAATTTGGGGTATTTCAGAAATAGAAAAAAATCCATAATAATTACCTTCAGTAGCCTCATTGGGAAGAAGTTTATAATTCAAAGTAGTACTGAAAATCGTATTGATTACCTAGAAGACAGTTCAAGATCTGAAGAGCAAATAAGGTAAATGGAGAAGTTTATTAGTTATATACTATCACATTTTACATGTTCTGTGTATCTCAAATCCAGTCTGCATTTAGATATTAAGTAAATCTTTGTGCTCCTACTCCTGCTTTAGATCAGAATAGCTCATAAAGCTATTGACCTCATGACCTCAAAGCAAGCAGTGCTTCTCAACAGCACTCAGTATTTCCTCTCCATCGACCCAGCTATTGATCTCTGCTCTATAAGATCCAACCAAGTCTCTTTTTTTCCCCTCTCACCTTCTTTCTTTTTTTTTCTCTCTTTCCCTTTGTGTCTTTCTAGATCCCTATGTGAAAGTGAACCTGTACCAGGGCAAGAAACGTGTATGCAAGAAAAAAACTCATGTAAAGAAGTGCACGCCAAACCCTGTCTTCAATGAGCTCTTCGTTTTCGACGTGCCTTCAGAGGAGGGCTTGCGGGACACCAGTGTAGAGCTTCTGCTGCTGGATTCTGATAGGACGGCACGCACGCCTGTCATCGGCCGCCTCCTCTTGGGCACATCCTCCCCAGGCACTGCTGGAGAGCACTGGCGTGAGATCTGTGATCATCCACGGCGGCAGATTGCCAAGTGGCATGTGTTGGCCGAAGACTAGCTCAAGATAAATGCTCAAGAACTGTCAGAATGCAAAGGAATTGAAGTGGGACTTCAGGGGTTTAGGGGACTTATTATGAGCGATGTCATCTGTTGGCTATGTAATTAAGATGGGGCTACTTCGAAAGGGGAGGAGCCAAATGTATCCAGCCAATTAATGATTCCAAAGACAATCTGCAACACCCAGTGATGCTTCTCTTCATACAATATCTAATTGGTCACCACATTGTGCAGTTCCAAATGTCACGTCTCTATCACTGTTCGCTGCTCAATATCAATATCAATGTATGAAAAAAGTGAAAAAAGTAACATAAAACAGTTACTCTGAAAATCTATGTGAATATATGTGGATGAACCTCATATTTTGTAAAGGCCTTTTCTTTTATCGACTTTCGTTCTCTTTTAAAATATTTATTCTCTTTTTTGTACTTCACTTATTCATTTTGTTTCAGGGTATTTTGCCTGTTTTTGTAAGTTAAAGTGGCCAGTCATATCTCCTATTTCAGCTATGTGGAGGTAGCCTAAATTAGGCCAACCTTTATGAATGATGGACTGCATGAACTAAAGATGCCTGTTTGTATGGAAGCCCTCTGTGTGTGTGTGTGTGTGTGTGTGTTTTCTGATTGGAGAGAGATCACTCTTTACAGTGAGCACAATGGCAGAATGTAATGTACATGTACCTTAATATAAAATGTCATGTTCAGAGAAAGAAACAGAGACTCCTAATTATTTCATTTTTAAAGTAGTGAAGCTTTTAAAGTAAACATATACTGTAGTCTGTTTTTTTTTCTTTTTCTCAGAAGTTAGCTGCAGTTATTGTTTTGAAAATCCAAACACATATGAACCCTTTGCTGCCAAAAGCCAAAACCCGTTCATGCACAGCCTAAGCTAGAAATTAGTACAATGCCAGTGCAAGAGAAGAAACGTTCTGAATTCAGAGGCAACATGATCAACAGGCAAGCAGACATGCCTCCTTGTTCTGACTGATTACTTGTTGGTATAGTTGACTTATTTTTTTTCTCCTGTCTATACAACCTGGGATTTCATAGACCAGAGCTTCTCCTCTGAGCAGATATGTTACTGAAATAAAGTATTCTGACTTAAAAATCGCTGACTGCCCATTAAATATTAATGTTACAATCATGAGTTTGACACATTGCTTTATTTATTGTATTAGATTTCAACAGTAATGAGACAAGAATTTAAGAAAATAGAGTGACAGATAATGCTACTGAACCTGGCGACTTGTCCAGGGTGTACCCCGACTTTAGCCCGTAGTCAGCTGGGATAGGCTCCAGCTTGCCTGCGACCCTGTAGAACAGGATAAAGCGGCTAGAGATAA
>JAODXR010000022.1:12144969-12156041 GCA_028877395.1 Cathorops festae
ACTTCGGGTGGGCTACTTGGCTGGATGTCACGGTTCAAATGACCCTAGGGTGAATTTACTCCGAACCATCACTTTAATGTGACAAAGTTTAATTGGTAAAATGACAGACTGATATAACATGTGATGTCATCATGTTGAGGATGTGACAGACAGCAGAGAACGAGTAAACTGAAGAATTTTTTAGTGAACAAAATCAGTGTGTGTGTGTGTGTAACCCCCTTTTTAACGGGTGCTAGTCACCCAGCACAGTACAGGCTACTTAAGAGTTACACTATATCACGATAAATAACAAAAGTGGCAGAACAGGATTCCTAAATTCTCAGCAGTGGAATGGTGAGCTGGCTGAGATTCCTGATACCATAAATATACAAGTGAAATAGAAATTGTATAACAGTAATGCTAGATAATGCAAATAATTATGAATGATTACAAATTTAGTAGCGCAGTGCCTCCAAAATGTGAAAATACTACACCTACCTTCCAGCCAGTGTATGTATATCTCCCCCTCCAAAAATATATATAGTAGGAAAATAAAGTGAGAGAGCTGATAGCTTATCTAAAGGGTGTAAATGTCAGCACATTCCAATATATACCCATATATAAACACAAATGAGCAGCCAATACACCGAAGATATAATTAGATAATAATAATGATTCTATTGATTAACAAGCAATAATAATAATAATAATAATAATAATAATAGGAAATATTATTCGTAAGAAATGCTTCCCTAAGAAGCACAAAATACAGTTACCAATATGAAAACAGTAGACACCTAAAACAATTACATCATAGAGAGGTAAGATAGAACCATCAAACACAGTGTGTGTATATACAGTAATACAAATAACACATTTGCAAGAAAACTATCAAAGTGTCAAAAGAAGAGAAAGGAAAACAAAAACAAGCGCGCAGTTGGGGCCCGTTGGTGCACAGGTGGCAACTCTTTGAACTGCAGGCAGAACAGCAACCGCTGCAATACCCTTCTACCATGCCGGCTTTCCATGCGAGATGAGAGGAACGTGTGTGTGTGTGTGTGTGTCAGTGTAAGTGTGGGTTCTCATTACCCACGATCCACTGGTCAGACCAGGTGAATCAGGTTGCAGATGATGATGCAGAGGGCTAGCTACTTCTGTGGGTTAGCTGAGATGCGGCTTGCCCCGAATCCTTCGGCAGCTGGCTGGATCCCGTACACAGTGAGTCCCCGGGAATGATGATGGTGCTCCGGTGAGCAGATGTGTCCAGTCGAGACAGCAAAGTCCTTCCTCAAAGGTGGAACTAGGCGAGCAGCGACTAGCAAGCCTGTCTAGAGAACATCCCATGAAAACCCGCCTAGCTAACCTAGCAGCTAGATTTCTCGCCAGTGAAGAAGAAAAAAAAAAAAGAAAGAAACAGCAAGATCACTCACTGGAGTGACGTTAGGGCCACGAGCAGGCCGAAATAACCAATGCTCTCCGCCAAAACAAGGGAGAAAATCGAGCCAACAAGCAACGTGACCTCTCTCTCCTTTGGTGCATGCTGGACTGCTGCGGGCTTCGCTCCCGCGAGATGATGGAACGTTGAGAGAGCTCATGAATTTGCGGGCATTAAATATTTACAGCTTACAATATCAAATAACAAAATTTGAATAAAACATATTAAAGTAACAAATCTGATTGGTCTGAATGTACAGTATAACACAACAGTGAAAACTATTTTAAACCACAAAGCATTATGGTAAATAGAGTTATTTAAAATACACAGTATTATTTTATAGGACCTTACACTCTCCCCCCACCAAACAAACAGCATGACCCCATGCTGGGTCACATACAGTACATTATAAGGTGAACAGGAAAGCATAGCCAAGAAAATAAATAAACAAACAAACAAACAAACCAAAGAAAGACCCAAAACAAACATGGCCTAGTGCTTAACAACCAGCTATGGGTATTACATATAATACTTTAATTTGAAGTGCATGGCATAAGGAATGGCCTGAGTGTGCATGTGCTGCAAAGAGCCTGTGGAGAACACTACCAGGCATGAGAAGTATACATTTTAAAAGAAGGCTGCACTGATGGTAAAGTGGATGCTACTGCAGTGTGTCTACTTTGTACTCCCAGCTTGCCATAAGTCAAGCGATTTGTAGGCTTTCTTTCCCTATGTGACCTATGCACTGCAAAGGGACACTGAGTCTGAGGCAGCTGCAGGGTCAGATACAAAAGGAGTATCAGGAGGGCTACCATCCCGATCTGCAGCTGCTTAATCCTCTACCACCTCAGGAGACCTATGTGGGGAGACAGGGAGTGCAGTGTTGAGTGGAGCTAGCACATTATCACTAGGTGTTTGAACTAACCTAGGGCCTCTAGGTGTCATGGAGACACACAGCGCAGTGGACTCTGGTCCAACCTGTGAGGCTGGCCAACCTGTGTGCTGGCACTCAGAGGAGCGTGTTGCACAGCATCCTCAATATAACAGACATATTCAGAATCAGAACTACAATGTGTGGGCACTACAGGGACACTTCAGGCATACCAGCTCTATGCTTCTCCTTAGCCTCCCTACGTCTCACAGCTCTTGGGCACAGAGCTGGAGGGGCGCCAACCACAGGACCTAACCTAACCTCCTGTCTCAGAGGCAAGATGTGGTTGTGGTGCATAACTTTAATCGGCCCTTTACCATCCACAGGTTTCAGCCGGTACACGGGGAGATCAGAAAACTGACTGTCCACAATGTAAGGACAAGAGCTCCACCTGTCAGTCAACTTTTGCTTCCCTTTCAAGCCAAGGTTCCAAATCAACACCTGATTCCCAGGACTAAGACTATGATACTGGACCTTTTGATCATACTGCACCATATTGCTCTGGTTAAGCTTGTCAGCGGAAGCCTGAGCTAACTGGTAAGCAACCTGCAACTCTTGTTTCATCCTTTCTACATATTTCAAATGAGAGGGGGGTGATGAGTTATCCGCTGACACACCAAAACAAACATCCACAGGAAGTTGAGCCTCCCGACCAAACATAAGAAAATAGGGCGAGTACCCAGTTGCTTCATTAGGAATGCAGATGTATGCAAGCACCAAATGGGCTATATGCTGACTCCAATTTGACTTATGATGTGACTCCAGGATGCCCAACATGTCTAACAAAGTCCTGTTAAACCTCTCAGGTTGTGGGTCACCCTGTGGGTGGTAGGGAGATGTCCTCGACTTTTTCACCCCCAACATAGTATCTCAGTCACCAACCTGCTCTCAAAGTCCCTACCCTGGTCAGAGTGGATACGAGTGGGCAAGCCATACTGAATAAAATACTTTTCCCAAAGAATCTTTGCCACTGTGGCCGCTATTTGGTCCTTGGTAGGAAAAGCTTGTTCATAGCGTGTAAAATGGTCAGTGACAACCAGCACATTGCAAACATTCCGAGAATCAGGCTCAATCGAAAGGAAGTCAATGCATACCAAATCCATGGGCCCAGAACTCTTAAGAGGAGCAGCTTTCTGAGGCAGTGTTTTCTGCTTAATGCAGTGTTCACAGGTCTTGCAGTATTTCTCTGCATCCAGCTTCATGCAAGGCCTGTAAAATTGGTCTCGAACCAAGCTATACAACTTGTCAAACCCTAAGTGGCCAATGTCGTCGTGCAACAGTTTTAAAGCAAGGTTGTGGAACTGCTGCGGCAGCACCAACTGTCTCACAAGCTTGTCACCCTGCTTAGTTGTCCTGTATAACAACCCTTTGACAGTACAGAGCTTTGCCCACTCCTTTTTCAGCACTTTCATGTCAGGATGCCGTGTCAGGATGCTGCTAGCAGGCTTCTTCAGACTCACAGCATACCAAACCTCCCCTGTACAAACATCATTCTTCGGGGCTTCTTGAGGCTCATCAGAATTAAAGGTAGGCAACTGATCTGATGCTACAGCAGCTACATGACAGTAGGCCGTAGGAACAGCTGACTCATGACTGCAAATCCGATCAGCCACACACGGGAAAGAAGGGCAACCTGCCCTCTGCATGGCCACCACCTGACAAATAGCTCGCACCCCAAGGGCTGGAATTTCTTGCCACTCATCATCAGGGGACAGACTGATGTGAGGGCATTGCGACAGTGTATCTGCATCCAGGTTCTGTCGCCCAGGCCTATATTTCAAGCTGAAATTGTAGGTTGAAAGAGCGGACAACCAACGGTGACCAGTGGCATCAAGTTTTGCAGACTTAGTAATGTAAGTCAGTGGGTTATTGTCAGTCCTGACCTCAAAGTTGGCTCTATAAAGATAGTCATGCAGTTTATCCACTACAGCCCACTTCAAAGCTAGAAACTGGAGCTGGAAAATTCCTCTCTGAAGGGGACAGACTAATGAATGCAACTGGACACAAACTCTCAACCTACTCCTGATACAGAACATCACCCAAACCATCCAAGCTGGCATGCACTTTTTGGGGGTCTGCAAAAGCTAGCACCGGTGCCTGCGTCAACCTCTGCTTCAGCTCCTGAAAAGCACACTCGCACTGGTCACTCCATCTGGGACCAAAGGGCTCAGAGGACCGGAAAGAAGGTTTCAGGTCAGTTGTCTGTGAACTCAAGTTTTTCTTCCTGTGAAATGGGCAGCCCTGCAACAGCTCATTCAGGAGATGGCAAAAAGTTGAAAAACCCTTCACAAACCGGCAGTAATAGCCACAGAAACCCCAAAATGACCAGAGCTCAATAACGGTCTGTGGTTGAGGCCAAGACACAACAGCTTCTATCTTGGAGGGGTCAGTGGCTATATCGTCCTGTGAAACTATGTGCCCAACATAGTTTGCAGATGTCCTTCCAAACTGACACTTATCCAAAGAAAGTTTGAGACCTTCATCTCTCAACCTGTCCAGAACCTTTAAAAGTCGCTCCTCACGCTCCTCCAATGTGCGGCCAAAGACGATCAGGTCATCTAAGTACACGAGAACCTCCAGAAAGTTCATGTCTCTCTGGAATGTGGCAGGGGCACCACAGATTCCCTGTGGCATGCACTCAAACTAATAGAAACCTAAAGGGCAGATAAAAGCAATTTAAATCTTTATCAGCCTCGCTCATGGGAATCTGGTAGTAGCCACTTCTCAAGTCCAACACAGAGAACCACTTACCACCAGAGAGACAATGGAGGGCATCTTCGATCCTAGGGACTATGTACTGGTCAGGGATGGTACGCTGGTTAAGCGTTCTATAGTCAACACACATCCTGACCTTACCAGACTTCTTGCACACTACGACAATGGGCGACACATATGGACTACAAGACTCCAAAATGATGCCATGATTCTGGAGCTCCAGCAAATGCTGAAGCACATCCTCCAGCTCAGCAGGAGCTAAACATCGAGATCTCTCTCGGAAAGGCCGAGTATCGTTCAACCGGATCTCATGCTGAGTGCTCTTCAAACAGCCTACGTCCCACTCACTACAAGAAAACACTTCGTTCCTCTGCAACATTATCTCGCAGAGACTCCATTTTGCCTCTTCTGGCATACGAGAAGTGCCAAAGTCAAAAGAGGCAGAAGAAAGCTCACTAATATCTGTGGAACTGCAAGTGGCTGGAATCTGTGGTGCCATGTCTACAGGGAATATGTGAGTGAGGGGACTACCTCTCTTCACAAGAACATCCCTAGAAGAAACATTCCTTATGGTTACTGTAACACGACAGCACAACATAGCAGAGACCAAATGAACTTTGAGCCTAACTTCAAGCTCAGGGATGGACACACCATCAACACTAACAGGCTGGTCTACAAACACCAAGGAGTCATCGAGCTTACCCAGAAACTTAGGTAGCCCTGAAAGCTGAAACTCCTGCCTAGGCTTTATAACAACAGGCTTAGGTCTAGTGAACCACACTGTACCATGCTTTCCCATATTCTCTAGGGTGACACAAGTCTGATTAATAGACTGAAAAGCTTCTTGCTACACAGGGTGTATGGTCAAAATGTTAAGAAACCCTTCTCCGGCCTGTTTGCAACAAGAGTGGAACAGTTTCCTCATTAAGTGAGTATTTGTGCCAACCAAAATGGCTATACCCTCTTTTGTCTGAGGGTCAGGACACACAAGAGCGAACGCATCCACTACCTGAGGCACATCCGTGACAGCTTCAGTGACCTCCAACCTGAGAGGCAAATATCCGTCATATGGGTATATGTGAGAGCTCAAACCCCATATTTCAAGATTTTCCACTGACTGCAGCGGCAGGTGTTTCAAATATGCATTGTAAAAGCTACGATACAAGATGGTGACCTGAGAACCACTATCGAGCAGAGCTTTAGCATAAACACCTTCTATCTGCACGGGCACCTCAACCAAGGGAACCACTAAACCAGATGGCAGTTGTGATTGTCTAACTTTGGTTGGAGGTGCACAATGAGCGGAACGTGTTTTGCGTGATGGAGCTCTGTGCCGTTCCTTCACTGAGCTCTAAGGAAGTTTCCCTGCTGCGTGACCCTCTTAAGCAGCTTCTGATTTGCTAATCTCAAGTTCCCAGGATGTGTGCATTCTGTCTTGGTGTGGCCATCTTCTCCACACTTATAGCAGAAAATGGCAGGAACAGGAGAGGATGCCATAGACTTAGGCAAGCTTGAAGAAGCAGAAGAAACAGCCCTCATGGGGACAGTTGTGGCAGTGTTTCCTGTGCTCTGGTTTAAGCCACACTGGGAGACTGGCAGAGTAGCAGGAGCCACTGTAGTAGCAGTCAAAAGTCTAGTTACTAAAGACGTCAGCTCCTTGGCCTCTTTCCTCAGACTGTCCATTTCAGACGTCACTGTAGTAACAGGCACGTGGGGAAAAGCAACAGCAGCAGTCACAGGAACATGAGGAACAGCAGTGGTTGCAGGCACAGGGACCTGGCAAACAGTAGAAGTGGCCGCTGAAACCTTTGCACTCTCTCTGGCACTTACCCAGTGCTCTTCACTTCTCACTGCTTGCATTAGCTGTGAAAAAGAAGGCAGATTTTGCAAAGTATGCATCATATGCACATGCAAAGCCACAGTGTCATTAGTGAGAGCACCCTTGAAGAGCTGCTCTAGGCGTGCACAATTCAGACCTGTAGCGTCAGTCCCTCCTCTCAAAAGAGCGTGGTGAAGAAGCTTGTCCAAGCGGTACAAGAAAGCAGGCAGTTTCTCACCATCCTCTTGAAAAGTATGGCGAGGACTTCCAGTTTGCCACAGGATGGAGTAAGTCGCACGCCAGGAGAGCTCTGTTAAAATCCTGTCTTAATCCTTAATTTAAGGGAGTTATTGCTGCAACAAACCTATGCAAACTTGTGCAAAAGATTGTTAAACATGGGAAAACCTACGAAAAAGGCAAGCCACCAAGCAGACGGACACTTATCTGAAAATAGGCAAGGTGACGAAAGGCAAGCTAGCCAAAACCAAGAAGAGGCTACTAGCAACACGCTGCTAACCCTGGCTGATATGGAGAAACTTCTCAAATCAATGGAGGACCGCATCATAGCCAAACTCTCCGACCAACTTTCTGCTGACCAAGCAACCATTGGTCACCATGACCAATCAATTCAGCATATGGAGACGTCACTTAATGATATGGAGACTAGACTGGCAACCCTCAAGTCCACCTGCATCGCCCAATCTAAGGACAACAAGGCCCTCAAACTTAAGGTAGATGACTTGGAAAACAGATCGAGATGCAACAACATCCGCATTACTGGCTTACCTGAAAAAGTTGAGGGCGCCCATCCAACTGCTTTTATGGAGGTATTTCTGAGAGAAATGTTTGGCCCAGAGGCTTTTCCTACTCCTCCATCTGTCGACAGAGCCCACAGAATCGCCACCCTCCGCAAGAATCAAGATGGCCCACCCGCGCCCACTCATTGCACGGCTCCACCACTACCAGACCAAGGAGCGTATCCTTAAGCTGACAAGAGAGGCCGGTGGATCCCTCTCCTTCCACGGGTCTGAAGTGCACATCTACCCCGACTACAGCATCAATGTCTCCAAGAAACAAGCAGCATACTTCATAGTCAAGTCGCAGCTGAGGAGCGCCGGTTTCGCCTACACGATGCTTTTCCCCGCTAAGCTCCAAGTCACCGATAAGAACGGACAAAAACTGATGTTTTTCTCACCCGATAAAGTTTCCTCTTTTCTCCAAAACAGCAGGTCAGATTCGCATCCCACTTCATCTCCTTCATGAGGCAGTAGCGGTCTGAAAGCTGCCTGAGTAAAGCCATATCTAACGGTAATGCTATTCACCGGAGGTGCCTGCTTCTTTAGGCAGTTGAAGGATGTGACACTGACTCATAGACTATGGCATTGAAAGAAATGTCAGCTAGACTCATAAAACACATCATTTATACTGCTGCTGCTCCTGTCATGTACACTACTACACTGCTTTCTATTCCTAAAACTCAGAATTAACGTAAATGGATATTAGTGAAGAAATGAGAGTAATGCAGGCTGAAGCTTGATAGGTCCGTGCATAAACATATTATGTACACTGTATACTAATGTGCATATTGACCTTACTGGGCCATCTGTAATTCCAGCTGTCATTATCAACAGGTTTGTGCAGTTTCATGTTAAATTCATCCCTATCCCTTTCTGTAAAAACAGAGTTCATGTAAGTTAGGTGTTCTTTTCACTCTGGCAGTTAGGAGCACGATTCATTTTTCCTTTTTTTCCCCTCCTCCTCCCTTTTTTCCCCCTTTAATTCTGTGCCCCCCACCCAACACCCCCATCACTTTTGTCGCTCATCTATCACATTTCCTCCTAGAATATGACACCTACATCAAATTGTAAACAAAATCAGTCCATCCATTTTGTCTCTTTGAATGCTAAAGGCATGAATACCTGAGTGAAAAGACAAAAAATAATGTCCTATTTACAACAATTGAATGTCGATATAGCCTTTCTACAGAAAACTCACCTTAAGAATGATCATATCAATTATCTTAAAAAAGGCTGGGTTGGGCAAATATACCACTCACGGTTCAACGCTAAGGCCAGAGGGACAGCAATTCTCATACATAAAGATGTCCCGTTTCAAGCCAAGGAGATTATCTCTGATGTTAACGGGAGGTTTGTCATTGTTTCGGGTCTGTTGTTTGCCAGTCTTGTCGTTCTGGTCTAGGTTCCAAACTATGATAATTGTAATTTCTTTAACAAGCTTTTCTCCACCATACCCACAGATGATAACTACAATTTGATAATAGGAGGTGACTTTAACTGTGTGCTCAATACCATATTAGACAGGTCATCAAACAGACCACAGTCTCTTACCAAATCTGCAAAAGTTATCAACGACTATATTACACAGAGCGGTGTCTCAGATATATGGAGATTTAAATATAACAACAAAAAAGTATTCTCTTTCTTCTCCAGTGTACATCATACATACACATGCATTGATTACTTTCTTGTGGATAATAGGTTGATTGGAAATGTAAACTCCTGCTCATATCATAGTATTAATTACTATATCAGATCACGGGACCCTCTCATTTCAGGTCATGTTGCCAACTTGCTTTAGGCCCTCTTGCAGCTGGAGACTTAACCCCCTCCTTCTAGCTGATGAACACTTTGTAAATCATGTCTCCACTCAAATTCATTTCTTCCTAGAAACTAATGCCTCATGGACACGGGGAGAACATGCAAACTCCACACAGAAAGGCCCTCGCCGGCCCCAGGGCTCGAACCCAGGACCTTCGTGCTGTGAGGCGACAGCGCTAACCACTACACCACCGTGCCGCCCAACTTTGTCCTCAAATCCATTAAAATATGGACTACTGAAGAAAAAGAATATTGTAGCCAGTTGAGTGAGTAAGTGATCACAAAAGTAAGTTTATTATAGCAAGCAAATACCACTTTTCAGGCCAAATTAAAAAAAAAAGACCACACTTATTGAACGGTAGGTGTTAGGGGTTTTATATTTTTAAACTTTACTTTTCAGTGAAGCGTTCCCTTTGACAAAACAAAATATTGTTTTTCAATGAAAGTTTAATTCCTTCTTACAAACCAAATGACTGACATAACATCACCCTTTATGCTTTCATTTTTGGTTTTAACTGACAGAAGAAATAATTTGATTCCAAGTTGAGCTGAATTGCATATAATGGTTAAAATTTACAGCAATTTAAAAATTAACAGTTTAACTGTGCCAGACTAACTGAAATATGCTCATTTTCTTAAACCACTGTCAGAATATAATGTATATCCTAAAACAGCAACAAAAACAACTGCACACTATCTTAAGTTCACTCAATTCATTTTTTCCTCAGACTCTGAAATGTAATTCACTGTGCACTGAAAATGTTTGTCCTCTATCACTCACTGCTTTTAAACTGATGTTATAATTCACATACAAACTCAAGGGGTAATTGATTTGGGTCCAGAGTACAAAAATATTTTAAACATCTTCTGAAGATAAAGATGAACTTAAAATAATTACATTTTGTCAAAGTCAAACTTAAATAGACAAATTTCACAAAGCATTTTCACTGGACAAACCAGCAACGTTCTATGTAGGACAGATGCTGTACTGTTTCGGGCAGCAGATTAGTGATTTACTTCTCCACAGTAAATGCCTGCAGACCTGTGATGGCTCTGCCCAGGATCAGAGCGTGGATATCATGAGTACCTGCAAAATCCGAGATGGAAAATTAAACACATCAATTATATAAACCAAAGTGGTATATTTCATGCAATGTTAAAAAGTGAGGAAGTGGTGTTGGTAAAGATGTACAGGGCATGAAATGATGGATCTGGATGGCAGCATGGGCATATGGCTGGGTTTATATGTCAGGAATAAAACATGATGGGACCTGCTGTAAGGAAACGTATCAACGACAGGGAGGTATGATGCTTTGTTGATTATTTTCCGACAGAACCAGCTCTACCAATCCAGAAGATGAATGTGTCATCATGCTGATAGAGGGGTATAAACACAGCACATTTTGATAAAGCTCCTTTGTGCAGATGCACAGGGCTTTACAGTAACCACTTGGTATTGGGGGGGCCTGTTGATTGTCTCTTTTAGTTAAACAATTTTTCATTATCTCTAGCCGCTTTATCCTTCTACAGGGTCGCAGGCAAGCTGGAGCCTATCCCAGCTGACTATGGGCGAAA
>JAODXR010000022.1:13239147-13250186 GCA_028877395.1 Cathorops festae
GATCTTAGTCAAATAGCAATAGAAAAATACGTTCTACATGTACCCGACAAGCCTGTTTCGTGAGTCTCCTCACCCCTGATATATATATATAAAACCATCAAAAAATTACTATGCAGGGATTGGCCAAGGATGGCTCATATGATGTAAAATAGTTCCACCATCGATTAAGTAAAGTATCTCATGACATCAAAAATTAAAAAAATAAATGGATATGGTGTGAGTTAGTCATCATGGTATGCCCTGGATATACCATGAACTGACTTCAAAATTTCAAGCTGTATGGCCGAATTGAGTCACAGCTGTGGCTCCGCGGGCATTTTTGTGTGTAGATCTACGTATCATGATCATGGCTAGCAAGGCATGATTGCACATTGTGCTTGCGCAGGTTGAAGCTTGTGCTGACATGACATAAACATCGCTGCCTCCAGTGAGTTTATGCCAAGATTCAATTTCATTGACAAAAGTTGAAAGTTAACACTTTAATTTGGAATTTTTTGATGAAGGCTATAAATCAAGTATGCACTGAGAGGCACTGGAAATTATGGATTCTCTTCAGTGGTTGGCATAGTACTATTTTCTTAGGGGCTGCATCCCTCAAATAGTACTATGCCAGTCACGTCAGAGAATCTGTCATTTCAACTGGTGTGTGTGTGTGTGTGTGTGTGTGTGTGTGTGTGTGTGTGTGTGTGTGTGTGTGTATAAAAAAATCTGGACGTGGGTGTTCTACTGGGAAATACACCACTCGTATCTTTCATTCAAACTGCATCCAGGACATGGAGAACCAAAACTATGACTTAAATCTCCTACATCTCACTCATGAGGATATCGATGAATTGTTCTGGGTACTTTTTCTGTGAATGTGTGTATATAATAAGAAAATCAAATGTTGGCTTGAAGATATGGAGTTTATCATCATGTGCTGAAAAACTTGCATTTTTTCATACAAAGCACATCGTTGGTCTAAGTGACGTATTTAAATAATATTGGCTGGTCTTAAGTGGGACATTAGATATATTGCATTCAGCTAGCATGATACTGAACAAGTTGAAGGAGAGTTCTGATGTACCACAAAATAAAGCCAGGCAATATTATTATTATTATTATTATTATTATTATTATTATTATTATACATGCTCTTTTCAAGTTTTTCAATGTCAATTGGTATGTTTTTCTCTTGTAAATATATGTGAAGTGTCAGTAAACCCGCTGGAGCCGAACAGACTACAAACATGGACAGCTCAGACTACAACTCCCAGTGCACACAGCGCCCTCCAGCCTTCTGATTCTCAGCTGACATTCTTTTCCTCATCAGCTATCTCAGTATTTAAACCTCAGTCACACATTGCAAAGTAATGTTCTGGTTTTTCCATACATACCAATTCTTGTTATTCTCTGACTGCTTTTCTGCCTGTTTGACTTTTGCTAGTGCTTTCTCGTTTCCTCGATTTCTGTTTTGCCCACATTACTCTGTTTGCCAATCGCCTGACTCTTGCTTGTTCTTTGACTACAATTCCTGTCTCTTGTTTTGGCTTGGTCTGCTATTCTAAAGCTGTCTTCCACCGCACATACATCCGTAAGTGCCTGTGTACTCTCGGGATACTTCGCCAGCATGGATGTAACAGAGGATCGCAGATGGTTCTCAACACACGGGTGACTGCTAGGAGAACATCAATAGATGCTCGCCAATCTGAACAGCAGAATGATGCAGCTAACAACTGTTATGTCACAGGCCCTCCTAGCGCGCACTGAATCTCCTTCTCACTCGGCGTTGCAACTCCCTGCACCAGAAAAGTTCATTGGCGACCCCGCCGCATGTAAGGGCTTCTTGTCACAATGCTCATTGTATCTTGCCACCATGCTGGATATTCTGGAAGAACACAAAATCACTAAATTTCTGTCTCTCCTCACTGGCAAAGCACTCCGCTGGGCTACAGCCATCTGGAACAAAAGTGGAAAGCCAACGGGGTCATATAAACAGTTCCTCTCCCTATTCAAGAAGGTATTTGATCACAAGCCTGAGGGAATCGAAGTTGGGGAAAGCCTTCTCACCAGCTCACAGGGCATCAGAAGCATTGCTGAGTATGCCCTGGATTTCAGGACTCTTGCAGCCTCCAGTGGATTGAACGACTTGGCACTCAAAGCACTCATTTCACCAGGGACTGCATCCTGAAATACTCAGCGAGCTGGCATGTAGGGATGAGAACCTCTCACTGGACGCCCCGATCGAACTGGCCATACATCTAGACCAGCTGTTGAAGCACTGGCCTTCGCTCCTCACGGAGAAGAAGCCAACGTCGCCTCCCGAGGACCACGCACATGGTTGTCCTGCGCTGAGCGTGTCAGAAGGTGCAAGGAGGGTTTGTGCAAAGAGACTTGTTCCAGCCCAAACTCCAGTGAAAGAACCTTAACTCTAAATCCTTAAAAATCCCAGTGTTATTGAAGATGGCGGCCTCCACTTATGTCCTTCATAACTTCAGGAGCAGAGGGGAGCTTCATCAGCGAAGCCCTCATGCAAAAGCTCAACCTGCTAGTCACCTCTCTGCAAAGTCAAATCATGGGCACAGCTGCTACAGATACCAGTGGGGGCCCTACATCACGAACTAATCTCTTTGTACATCACGACCACTGACCATCATATCATATCCTCCTCGGCTACCCTGGTTACAACTGCATGATCCCCTCATCTCATGGCAGAACAAGGAGATTCTCCAGTGGTCACTTACATGCTTTCAGAGCTGCCTCTTTCACCCCCAACTCATCGTTTCCTCCACCTCAGTTGAGAGCCTGCTCCCCGACTCCATTGACAACGTTCCAGAATTCTACCAGGATCTTTCTGGTAGAAAGTTTTAATTTCTCTATCTTCTTCCGACCAGGGTCCAAGAACACCAAGGCGGATGCTCTGTCTTGGGCTGTAGAAGCATCTCTTAGAGACACAGAACCTCAACCCATCAGCACTTCATACAATCCATCATGTGGGATCTGGATAGTGAAATCCATAAGTCTCAACCACAATCTGTACCTAATCACATCCTATCTGGTGGTCTCTTTGTGCCAGCACATCTATGCAGCAAACTCATCACCTGGGTGCACTCTTCTCCTGCCACTGGTCACTCCAACAGTCAACAGGCCTACCTGATGCTGAAGAATAGGTACTGGTAGGACAACATGCTTACCGAAATCAACCGGTTTGTCTCTTCCTGTTCCGACTGTGCCCAGGCCAAGGTTCCTCGAGCTTCTCCAGCCAGCAAACTCATGCCACTACCTGTCCCGCAGCAACCCTGGTCACACTTGATCAACTTCATTACAGACCTTCCTTCATCATAAAGCTACCAAAATCATGGTCACCATTGACCAGTTCTCGAAAGCTTTGTGGCTCATCCCTCTTCTGGGTATCCCTACGGCCACCCAAACGGCTGAGCTTCTTTTCCAACAAGTATTCGATATTACTGCATCCCTGAAGACATTGTCAGTGACTGAGGAAATAATTGATTTCCAAGTTTTGGTCTTGCTTCATGGTTGGGGATGTCCGTTAGCCTCACATCCGGCTACCATCCCCAGTCCAATGGGCAGGTAGAATGGGCCAACCAGGAAATTGGCTGCTTCCTGCAAATCTACTGCATGTGCAACCAGGGGGACTGGGCATATTTCCTGCCATGGGCCGAGTATGTGCAGAACTCCCTAAAGCATTCTGCAACTATGCTAACATCTTTCCAGTGCATACTCTGCTACCAACCGCCCTTGTTCCCATGGGACGATGCATCCAATCAGGTAAAGGCAGTAGACAAGTGGTTCCAGCGCAGCCAAACCATTTCAGAAGAGGTCAATCAGTGGCTAGAGGTCGCCTGTGCTAAGTACAAGACTTATGCCGATTGACACAGAGGAGAGACTCCCACATATCTTCCTGGTGATCAAGTATGGGTGGTGACTAAGAACCTACGAGAGACACACACCTGTAAGAAACTACAACCATGCTATATCGGACCCTTCAAGGTGTTACGGCACATCAACGATGTCTCATATCATCTAGAACTTCCACCACACAGCAGAGTCTCTCCCACTTTCCATGTCTCCAATCTCAAACCCGTAATCCCAGGTCCATTCTCCAACAGCACACCCACTCAAGATCACCCTTCTCTGAATCTTGACGGAGAACCCATCTACCAGGTCAACAAAATCCTCGACTCCAGGTGAGGAGGCAGCCAGATCAAGTACCTGGTGGATTGGGAAGGGTATGGGCTGGAAGAACAAAGTTGGGTCAAGTCCAAGGACATCCTCGGCCCTCTGCTCAAGCAAGACTTCCATGCCCAATACCCCAGCAAGCCAGCACCCAGAGATCGAGGACGCCCCCGAAAGAGTATAGCTCCTTTATCAGTAAACCCACTGGAGACAAGCAGACTACAAACATGGACAGCTCAGACTACAACTCCCAGCACACACAGCACCCTCTATCTCCCGCCTTCTGACTCTCAGCTAACATTCATTTCCTAATCACCTGTCTCAGCATTTAAACCCCAGTCACACAAGCACACATTGTGAAGTTGTAACTGTCCCTCCTCAAGCGTTTCTTAATCTTGATTCGACAGCCAGCCTAACTCATTTCATTCATCAGCCATGAACAGGGGCGAGTCAGGGGTAGCCTCCAAGCTCAGTTTTAATGATATGAAAGAGTAAAACTGTGACAGAAAATATAAAACAAAAATGTATTCAATATATTAAATATCCGATAAATTAATAGTCCATTTCTTTGTCTTCTGAAACTTGTAGATGAATCTTGTAACGAAGGGACGATTACGGGAAGTAGATGGGTATGAATATTAAGGAAAATATATTGAACGTGGAAATAAATGACTGAAGTTAAGTAAAATTGAGATGGGTAAAGATAGATAAGATTAATAAAGTATACTACTTACAGACAATGTTTTATCAAGGTGAATAAGAAGAGAAAGGAGATGTTTATGATCGTATAACTGTTTTGGTTTTTCCTCTGATAACTGACCTAAGGGTTTCTATGGCAACGAAAAACCAACTACCAGGCGCACGCTAAATTTAAAGGGACAGAACACTCCCCGCCTGGCATTATAATAATGCCACATCAACATTAAATAACAGAAAATATACGCTTAGTCTTCTTTCTCCATCAGCAAGATGATCTCTGTCACAGGTCTGAGGAACGTCTTGGTCCCTCCCTCTTTCGTCGCCTTCAGCTCTACCTTGCGTACTTTGCCATCTTGACCAGGAAAAACAGCAGTGATGATCGCCATGGGCCACTCATTGCGTGCTGCTTGGGAGTCTCGCAGAAGCACCAAGTCGCCTACTCGTATGTTGCGCCGTTCATCTTGCCACTTTCGACGAGGTTGCAGTGTCTGAAGGTATTCGGCTTTCCACCTGTTCCAGAATCTGTTGGCCAGGCTTTGAACTTGCATCCACTGCCGTTTGTAGAGGTCTTTCTCTGTTGTTTCAGGTGGCCCCAGATTGTTCATTTTTTGTGTGAGCAATGTGGAAGGTGTGAGAACGAAGGGTGAGTCTGGATCAGCCTGGATGGGAACAAGGGGCCTGGAGTTCATGATGGCAGATACTTCTGTCATGAGTGTGCATAAGACTTCGTGTGACAGGGCTATGTTTGTCTGCATAAGCATGGAATCCAAGATTTTACGTGCTATTCCGATCATGCGTTCCCAAACTCCCCCCATGTGAGATGCGTGGGGGGGGTTGAAGTGCCATGTACAGCCCTCTTGACTGATGTAACCTTGGACACTGGGTTCTTGTGTCACTTCTCTGAATCCTAGTTCCTTGCTTGCACCAATGAAGTTAGTGCCACAATCAGAGTGAAAGGTCTTGGCTGGGCCCCTGATGGCAAAGAATCTGCGTATGGCATTAATGCAGCTTGAACTGTCCATAGACTCTATGAGTTCGATGTGGATGGCACGTGTGCTCATGCAGGTGAACAGAATTGCCCAGCGCTTACTTTGGGCCACCCCTCCTCTGGTTCGTCGGGCGGTCACGTTCCAAGGCCCGAAAACATCAAGTCCAACGTGAGTAAATGGTGGTGCTACACAGAGTCGCTCTTTAGGAAGGTCTGCCATCTTCTGCTTCTCTGCATTACCACGGAGTTTCCTGCAGGTGATGCATTTGTGCAACACCTTATTGATGTGTCTCCTCCCACCTACAAGCCACAATCCTGCAGCTCGTATGGCTCCTTCAGTGAAGAGGCGGCCTTGGTGGCGTACTCGATCATGATGATGACGAATCAGGAGCAGAGAGATGTGGTGGCCACCAGGTAAGATAAGTGGGCGTTTTTCATTGTCTCCTACATCAGCATTTGACAGTCTACCACCAACTCTAAGCATGCCCTCTTCATCTAAGATGGGATTCAGCTTTGTGAGAGGACTGTTCTTAGGCACTGTACTATTGTGAGATAATGCTCTGAGCTCTTCCGGAAAAGCCGCTCTTTGAACAGACTGAATGATGATGTTGCTTGCCTGCAGCAGCTCTTCGGCTGTAGAAGGTTGAGCGCAGTGATGCCATCCTTTGCATGTCACGTCTTTCGTAGCATAGGCAGACTTGAAGGCACGAGCCACGTGGATAAGTGAAGCAACTGCTCTCAGGAGTACGGTCCATTTTGAAAATCTTTCGAAGCGTTCAGACTGTAGCTGTCTTAAACTGACTTGAGTGATGCACACGGCTGCCTCTGGACGGACTTCGGCGTCATGGTCTGGGTCGATCAGTTGAAATGTGGCTTGTGTGGTGGTCGTGCTTGTGTCGTGCTGTTTACATAGAAAGGCTGGTCCTGTCAACCAAGAAGTGCTTGCTAGACGCGATGCTGACACTGCTCTTGACGCAAGGTCTGCAGGGTTGTGCTGTGTAGATGCGTAATGCCATTGCTCTGGAGTGGTAGACTGTCTAATGCGCTGTACTCTGTTGTGCACGTACACATAAAAGCACTTAGTTTCATTGTAGATGTATCCTAAAACGACCTTGCTATCACAGAAGTAATGTACAGCGTCTGGTTCAAAGTCAATCTCATCCAGAACAAATTCTGTGATTTCGACAGCGAGCACTGCTGCGCACAATTCTAGGCGAGGTATTGTGAGGTTTGCTTGGGGAGCCAACTTTGCCTTTCCAAGAATGAAACCAAGCTGGCAGGCTCCATCTTCATTCATGGTCTTGAGGTAAGCGACAGCGCCGATAGCCTTTGTGGAAGCATCTGAAAATACGCAGATCTCTTTTCTTTTGGCCTTTGACAGTGACTGTGTTGTGTACGTGCGAGGGATTTGAAGTTGTTCAAGGGCTTTTAGTGAATCACGCCACGACTCCCACTCCATCCTTTTGTTCTCGGGCAATGGTGAGTCCCATTCAATGCTGTTCACTGAAAGTTCTCTGAGTAGAAGTTTACCCTGTATTGTCACAGGGGCTGCAAAACCAAGTGGGTCATACAGGCTATTCACAGTTGATAGTACACCACGTCTTGTGTATGGTTTGTTGTCGTCTGACACCTGGAAGCTGAATGTATCTGAGGTGATTTCCCAGGTGAGCCCAAGACTTCTCTGTATGTGTGGTGTATCTCCCTCAAGATCAAGATCCTTGATATTTTCGGCATGGTCTTCTTTGGGGAAAGCTTTCAGAACATTGACACTGTTCGAGGCAATCTTGTGCAGCCGCAGATTGGACTCAGACAGTAGGGACTGTGTTGTCTGGAGAAGATGAATGGCCTCTGCTTCTGTGGGTAGGGAGACAAGCCCGTCGTCTACATAAAAATTGCGTTCAATGAAGCGTCTGGCAGCACTGCCATACTCCTGTTCGGATTGTTGTGCAGCTCGCCTCAGACAATACGTAGCCACGGCAGGAGAGGGCCTATTGCCGAAGACGTGGACTTTCATACGATATTCCACTATGTCTTTTGTGGGGTCGTTGTCACGATGCCACAAGAACCTCAGATAGTTCCTGTGGTCTGGTCTCACCACAAAACAGTGGAACATCTGCTGAACATCTGCTGTTATGGCCACCAACTCTTTTCTGAAACGGATCAAGACTCCCATCAGGCTGTTGTTTAAGTCTGGTCCACTGAGTAGAACGTCATTCAAAGACACACCGTGGTGTTGAGCGCTGGAGTCGAAAACTATTCTGATTTGGTTGGGCTTTTTAGGGTGGTACACTCCAAAGGATGGTAAGTACCAACGTTCTTGTTCGTCTTGGAGTTGTGGTGCTAGCTCAGCGTGATCATTATTGAGTATTTTTTGCATGAAACCTATGAATTGTTCTTTCATTGGGGGTTTTTTCTCCAAGGTGCGGCGCAAGGAGGAGAGGCGACTGAGAGCCTGGTCTTTGTTGTTAGGGAGGTGAGGGCGTGGATGTCTGAAAGGCAGAGGTGCGACCCAGCTATTGGACTCATCTTTGTACACGTGTTTGTTCATAATGTGCAGGAATTTCTCATCTTCCATGGATAGAGCGAGTTTGTTGTCGTTTTTTGTCTCCTGAAAAACTAGACTTCCCATTGTCTTTTCTTTGGTATTACTTGTAAGTGTGTTTGGTAATTCTTTAACTTGTATGTGACTGGGGCACGGAGTTAGTCGTGAAGGGCGCCCATTGTCTAGCACGTGAGTCTTTACACAGTGTACCTTTGGTTTGTGTGCATTTCCAAGGCATACCTCGCCGACCAAGACCCAGCCCAGATCCAGCCTCTGGGCAAAGGGAGCATTGTTAGGGCCATTGATGTGTTGTCTGACTTTGTGCACTCTAAGCACATCTCTGCCTAGCAGCAGCAGAATTTGTGCATTCGGGTCTAGCTGTGGGATTTCTGATGCGATGGGCCTAAGGTGTGGATGTTGCATGGCGACCTCTGGTGTGGGTATTTCAGCTCTGTTGTCAGGTATTTCGTTGCATTCAATGAGAGTTGGAAGTGAAAGGCTATCACTACCACTGAGTGATTCAATGCAGAAGCTGTCAGCTCTCCTACCACAGGTTTCCACTATGCCGGCACAGGTTTTTAGAGAGTATGGAGCTTCGTTGTTGGTGATGTTAAAGAGATTAAAAAACTCTGACCTTGCCAAGGATCTGTTGCTCTGGTCGTCGAGCATGGCGTACATCCTCACAGCCATTTCGGGTTTCCCTTGCGGATAGACGTTGACGAGACAGATCTTCGCACATGACTTGCCTGCATGGCCCTCTCCACAGATCTTTGTGCAGTTGGTGTTGACCTCCGATGATTGCGCTGGTTCGTCTCCCTCCCCGCCGTCCATTTTGGCCACCTCGGAGCGCATTGTTGACCAGGGCGGTGGACCTGGATGCAGAGCACTGACATGGGCATTACTTCCACATTCAACACACTTTAGGATGGCTCTGCACTGTTTTGCAAGATGGGAATCTGAAGCGCAGCACCTAAAACATATCCCCTGCTCTTTTAAATAGGCCTTTCTTTCTTGTAGTGTTTTTAGTCTGAAACCTCTGCACTTGAAAAGGGGGTGTGGTTTGTTGTGAATGGGACAGTGCTTGGCCACGTCACCTTGCAAACTGCTCTCAGCTTCATGGTTAGTGTCGGAGTCTATGTCAGTTTTGTGTACCGTCACAGCCATTTTACCTTTTACTTTTGGTGTGGGCCTGTCGTCTGAGCTGATGTTGAGCTGCATAAAGCATGGGTCGTTCCTTACTTTTGCATTATAGCAGACAAAGTCAGTAAAATATGAAAAAGGTGGGTATGTGACCTTGTATGTTGCCTTGAATTTAGAGCCTTCGTAAATCCATTTTTCTTGCAGTCCGAATGGCAGCTTCTCTACGATGGGATTGATGCCGCGTGCTGTGTCTAACACTAGGAGCCCAGGAAGATACCCATCCTCTTTTGCAGAGAGCAACTCCATGAGGAGATCTCCCAAGTCTCTAAGCTTAGAGTAGTCTTTGCTAGTGATTTTTGGGAAGTTGTCAAGTTTTGTGAGAAGAGCTTGCTCAATAGCTTCTGGGGAGCAATAGATCTCATTAAGCCGTGCCCAAACCATCTGTAAAGCTGCATTGGGGTTCCCTATGTGGACGGCCCTAAGCCTTCTTACATAGCTAGATGATTCTTTGCCAAGCCATTTGGTCAGTAGGTCAAGTTCCTCACTCGCGGATAGGTTTAGGTCATCAATGGCGTTCAGGAAGGAGGATCTCCACGCCCTGTAAGACTCTGGGCTATCATCGAATTCCTTTAGGCCAGTACTGACCATTTCCCTGCGCGCTAAATATCTGGCCATATTGAACAGTTCATCAGGTGGACGTGATGATGCAGGTGGATTTGGAGGGTACTGTTCAGGTGTCGCTGGTTGACGGCTATGATGCTGATTATTATGGGGCATGGACGTCTCGGAGTAAAAGCTGTGTTGCCGGCTATATGGCTCTTGTCTGTGAACGAGTGTTGGCATTGAAGGACACAGGCTTGGTGTTTGAAAACGAGGATGTGAATTTTTTGATGGTATCTGGGGATGCTGTGGTTGGTAAAAGCCTATGGCATTTTCTGGTGTGTGTGGTAGGTATTCGTTTTCTATGACTGCTACTGGCACTGTGTGTTGTTTTTCAGTGACTGATTCTGGCTTGACGGTTGTCACGGGCAAGGCGTCTACATAGTCTCGTATGCGCTCGTCTGCGCTTCCTGGCGATGCTATTTTTTCCGTGTATCGATCTTGAATGGAGTGTGGTTCTGACGCCTGCTCATATGTTTCTGCCGCTTCCAGCGCTTCCGCTTCGGCTTCGGCTGCGGCAGCCTCCTTTGCTAGATTTAGAGCTTCTAAATTAGCTTCAAGTTTAGCTTTATCGACTTTTATGGCTATCTCCTCCTCAGCGAATGCAGCGCGAGCTTTAGCTGCTTGTGCTCTAGCGCGTGCAATAACGGCTGGTGATGTGGATGATCTGGACCTTCTTGACGAGCCAGAGTGTAGAGAAAAACGATCCGACATACCTTTTCCGTAGTTAACACCTTCCTAGAAACTGTCTTTTTACTGTAACTGTCCCTCCTCAAGCGTTTCTTAATCTTGATTCGACAGCCAGCCTAACTCATTTCATTCATCAGCCATGAA
>JAODXR010000022.1:15015771-15027134 GCA_028877395.1 Cathorops festae
TAGGGATAAAATTAGCTCATGTTTTAAGTCATTCAAATTCTGTAAAGCTGCTTTGCAACAATGTTTATTGTTAAAAGTGCTATACGATAAACTTGACTTGACTTGACATTTTGGATACGCTGTGGAAAAATTGTGATGTGCGACCTTTTAATAGTAACAAGAGTCATCAGGAGATGACAGATCCCCCTGGCCCCCACATGAATCCCCACTCCAAATTTTCCAAAGTTGAATTGGTTGCCATGAAAATATAGAAAAATTAAAAATCACAGAAATCCCAAAAATTCCTAATAGTTTTTGAGTTATGCTCTGGAAACTAAAATGTTTCCATTGTAGTTTCCATGAATGGACAGATGGATGGATAGATGGACAGATAGGTGGACAGAGTGATAGATTATATGCTGGGGGGTTAAAAACGAAATCCAGTACGTTCTTGACCTACACACAAAGCTGGGGGTTTGAATCATTTCCATTTCCGGTTGAGAATACGCTGTGCACATGAAGGCTGTTGCTTCTCACCAGAGCTTTTTATTTTTCTTTTTTTTCCTCCCTTTGTTTTCTTTTTGTGTTTGTGTAGTTTAATGTTTGTTTTTTTGTTTGAATGTTTTGTCTGCTGGTTGTGGCATAGCTCCAGACCCAGTTTTGGGTGTCGGTTCCCTTCAGGCCTTGGTCCACCGTGGGTGATGCCTATGCTCCTTGCTTTGGAGTGCAGCAAGCTTGTTGTTCTTTTTAACATCAGGGTTGTTCAGCTCTCTGTGTGGCAGGACTTCTGTGATTGGTGTGGTGCTCTGAGCAATGTTGCCCAGTGGCATCGCGCTGGCTGTGCAGGTGGTTTGGGACATGCCAGCACTCTGTGTGGTGGTGCTTCTGTGCTCACTTTGTGTATCCATGGCATGGTGTTCCAAGTGATGTTGCCCTGCAGTATTGCAGCAGCTGTGCAGGCAGTGTGAGATTTATCTTCATACAATGTTTGGTGGGACTGTGGGTAGCTATGCCATTGGAATTACATCCTGACCCTCTTTTGATGGATTCTTTTTTTTTTTTACCCCCTTTCCCTAACTGTAAAGTGACCTTGGGTGTGAGAAAGATGCTATATAAATGTAACTAATTATTATTAATTATTAAAGCTCCACACACTCAATTACTTAACCCAGGAGAATTTATGCCCAGCACAAGAACGTCAAGCCTGGCTTTACAACAGGGGTGCTCACTTTAGAGAGTTCACACTGGGAGATAAAGTGCTTGTATTATTGGCCAATTTGAGCTCAAAATTAATTGGCAAGTGGCAAGGGCCCTTTGAAGTTACACTGCAAATTAGGGATGTCGAATATGAGATGAGGCAAATGGATAGGGGCAGAGCGCTACAAATATACCACCTCAACCTATTAAAACATTGGAATGAAGGGGTCCCCATTGCACTGGTGTCAGTAGTTCCAGAGAGGGTGGAGCTGGGGCCAGAGGTAAAAATGAAAGTAACCACTCAAACCACTCCAGTCCCTTGTGGAGACCACCTCTCACCGGCCCAACTCACAAAGGTTGCCAGGTTGCAAGAGGAGTTTTCTGACATATTCTCACCCCTTCCCAGCCACACTCACCTCATAGAACACCACATTGAGATGCCCCCAGGGTGGTGGTGTGTAGATGCCCTTACCACTTACCTGAACACAAGAAAGCGGTGGCTCAGGATGAACTCAAGGCCATGCCCAAAATGGGAATAATTAAAGAGTCCCACAATGATTGGAGCAGCCCAGTTGTTCTGGTCCCCAAGACTGAACGGTCAGTGCAGTTCTGTGTGGACTATAGAAAAATCAACGCAGTGTACCCAATGCCTCGCATTGTTGAGTTGCTCAATTGATTAGACACTGCTCACTTTTACTTGACATTGGATTTGACAGAGAGATATTGGGAGATTCCCTTGACTCCTCTATCCAGAGAGAAAATGGCCTTTTCCACACTGTTTGGCTTACACCAATTCATCACTCTTCCTTTTGGGTTATTTGTCACTCCTGCTATGTTCCAGTGGCTCATGGACAAAATCCTCTGCCCTATGCCTATGCTGCAGCTTACCTCTGCAACATTATTATATACAGCAATGATTGGTCATGACACCTAGAACGCCTTAGGGCTGTCTTGGAGTCACTGAGGCATGTGGGCCTTGCCTCACAGCTAACCTGAAAATATGTGCGATTGGGTGGGTGGAAGTACAGTATCTGGGTTTCCACTTGGGTCACAGGCAGGTGCATCCCCAAATTGACAAGACTGCAGTGATTGTGGCCTGCCCAAGGCCCAAGACCAAAAAGTGGGTAAGGCAGTTCTTGGGGTTGGCTGGCTACTATTGCAGATTCATACCTAACTATTTGGATGTGACCAGCTGGCTGACTGATCTCCCTAAAAAGGGAGCGCCAGATCCAGTCCAGTGGATGGAGCAGTGCCAACAGACCTTCACCAAGGTAAAAGCTGCACTGTTTGGGAGGGCTACTTTCACACTCCCCTGACTTCTTTCTCCCTTTTATTTTACAGACAGATGCATTGGACAGAGGGCTGGGGGCTGTTCTGTCCCAGGAGCTGGAAGGTGAGGAACGTCCAATGCTGTACATCAGCTGCAAGCTCTCAGTGTGAGAAAGTAAGTACAGTGCCATTGAGAAAGCGTGCCTGGCTATCAAGTGGGTGGTCTTTACCTTCCAATACTACCTGCTGGGGTGCCCTTTCACCCTTTGCTGGGATCACGCCCTGCTCCAGTGGCTCCACCACATGAAAGATGCCAATGTGCGGCTCACCCATTGGTATCTATTCCTCCATTCTTTCAAATTCAAGGTGGTCCACAGGCCAAGGGTGCAGATGGTGGGGGCAGAGTTTCTGTCCCATCAAGCGGTGGAGTCCACTGCCTGCCGGCTGGCCTGCTGATCTGAGTCGGGCGATGGGTTTATGTGGTAGTAGGGGAGTGGTCAAGCATTGGTTTGTGAATCGAGGGCAGGGCCAGGGAAGGTGAGTGACAAAATTATCACACCTATTGTCAGTTAATGTGTGTGTGTCTGTTTCAGTGATGATGGAGCAGAGAAAAGGAGGGGGAGAGCAAAGAGGTGAGGTCTCTCCCAACCAGAGGATATGTGTGTGTGTGTGTGTGTGTGTGTGTGAGAGAGAGAGAGAGAGCAAATGAGCTGAAGTCAGTGAAGCTGAAAAGCTAAAAGAGTTAAAAATAAAGTCTGTGTTTGACATCATTCTTTGCCTGTCTGTGCTTCAGTATTCCACCCACCCAGGGATATACTACATCATCATTACTCAAACATTTGAAAATATTAGGAGAGCAGGATAGCCCATATGGAATAATGTAGTACTCGTAGTGGCCAGAGGTGGTGCTAAAAGCTGTCTTCTGCTCATCATGCTGTTAGATGCACTTCAGATTATATGGTAAGTGCTGCATAAATAAAGCTTGGCAGATCAGAGTTGTTCAAGCACTGAGAGAACTAAGGGCAAAGGACAAGGATACTTTACGATGATATGAATTGAGCCTTCTATAATCAATGCATTGTCTGAGACCCTCTTCTTTCTTCTCCACAAAGAAGAAACCTGCAGATGCAGGCAACAAGGAAGGAAGGAAGGAAGGAAGGAAGGATTGATGTAACCTTGTTGTAGAGCTTCTTGAATGTTCCATAACATTTTGTTCAGAGAGTGATAGTGGGTAAATGTGACTATGAAGAGGCATGGTGGCAGGAAGGAGTTTGATGGTGCATTTGTAGGGTCTGTGCGGAGGGAGCCCACTTTCTTTACCCTTGCTGAACACCTCAATGAGGTCCTGATAACTCTCTGGAATGGTGGTAGTGTCAGTGATTTCAGGGCTCTCTACGGAGGTGGAAGCAACAGTAAATTTGGAAATGCACAAACAATTTTGAATACAGGATTTGGACAAGTGCAATATTTCTCTGTCCAGACATGATATCTGTGGGTTGTGCTGTTGCATCCATGGAAACCCCAGAATGATGGGTTGATTCTTGGTGACTGTGATGAGGAATTGGTTACATAATGGAGAGTGCTGAATTGGAGTACAAGAGGTTTAGTGCATGAGGTTATGATACCACTTCCAATGAGTCCGCCATCGAGAGTCCTGATCTTTAGGGGCTGTTGAAGTGGTTGTGTGGGTGTTTGGAGAAATCATACAAAGTCACTGTCCATGAAATTTCCAGCAGCTACAGAGTCAATCAGGGCTGAGAACAAAGACAGATTATGAGATCTTTATCTGTATTTCAAGCATGAATGACTGTTGAGAGAAGAAATTAAATGGACTGACCAAGAGTGGGCTTGATGTGGCCAGAGTTCTCTCAGCTGTTGATGATGGATTAGAACTACCCTGATGAACAAGACAATGTGACACATAATATGTGAAGTCCCCAAAGTATCAGCATAACCTCTCCCTGTGCTTCCACTCATGTTTGGAGATGCTCAGCTTTGTTCATGAGATCTGCATGGGCTCTGAAGTTTCTGTTACACTTGGAATGCTGATATACACAGTGCAGACTGGCTCCTAAGCAGGTTATTGAATCAGATGCATATGTCAATGAGTGAATCGAGGGAGACTTGATCATCACAACATGCCAGCTCAGTGAATCTCAGGATTAAGACTTTGGAGAATAACAGCTTTTAAAGCAGTCTCATTACAGTCACTTCCTGCCATGCGCATTGCCAAATTTGAGCATACTCTGAGACTTATGTCCTCCGCTGCTTGATGGGGGGACTATTCACCAATCTCTATTCCTTTGGGATTGGGATTTAAAAAAAAAAAAAAACTTGGCAAAAAATTCAATGAAATGATCTAATGAAGACGTGAGTTTGCCGCACTTCTCTCAGATTGTGGTCACCCACCTGAGTGCTTTCCTGGTGAGGAGGTTGATAAACTGAACAATTCTTTGTTGGTCTATGGTTCCCACCTGAGCAATAAAATATTGGGAGTACTACAGCGGAAATCCCTTGCACTCTGATGTGTCTCCTATGAATTTGTCAGGGCATAGGATCAGTGTGTTTGAAGTTGACACTGGAACAGGGCATGGGAGGAGTGCCTGCAACTAAGTGTTGTAAGCTGGGTAATCCAAGGGTCAAATTCACCTAGACATTGCTTGTGTTTTCCTAGGAGATGGCCCTGTACAGACCAGGTGGTGTGCCTGCTCTCCTCTCCTGCTACATCCATGAAGATGGCAAAGTAATCTGTCAGGTATGCAAGTGACAGATGGATGTAAATGCAGAAAGGAGTTTGTTAAAAGCACCCTAGCAAACAAATCCAAATCGTAAGGCAAAGGCGGAATCCAAAAACAGGCAATAGTTATGTGAGGCACAAACAGGCCAGAGTGACAATATTAAAGGCAAAATCCAAAAACACAAAGCCAAAAACCCAGAAACAGTAGTAAATAAACAAAAGGCTTGGTAAAGTCAGACACATGGAAGTGGCTCAGCAGAGTAACAGCATGTAAGACAGGATTGTGTCAGCAGGGTCATGGTCAAGGGTCAGTTTGTGAATGGAGGGTGTGGCCAGGGAAGGTAAGTAGCAAAGGTAGTACACATGTTTTCAATTAACATTATCTCGGTGTTTTTCAGTGACTGCAGAGAGTAGAAAAGGAGGGAGAGAGCAAAGAGTGGGGATCTCTCCCAACCCAAGCATACATGTGTGTGTGTGTAAAAAGCTGAAAAGCAAAGAAAAACATTGAAAATAAAAGGCTGTGTGAACAGCATTTCCCACCTGCCATGCTTCGGTATTACCACGAGTTGGCCTAGTGGTTAGCGTGTCCGCCTCTCGATCAGGAGATCGCAAATCTACTCATGGTTGGGTCATACCAAAGACCATCATAAAAAAAATGGTACCTACTGCCCCTACTGCCATCTGGCAAGGCACACTGCAATACAGATGTGAGTGGGGAGTCAAATTCTCAGGGTTACCAGAGGACTAGCCCCCCCACTGTAACCCTAGCTATGTAATAGGCAAGAGGCTGAGGGCTACAGAAATGGAGTTCAGCACCACACTATGGCTTGGGAAGGGACTTTGATGCTTCAGATGCACCCACTCCAGGAATTCACTACAGTGGTGCCAAAAGCCAGGATGCTGAGGAGAACCCCCCTATGGAGTCCTCCCTGCTGAAGGATCTAATACATGCCTTCACTGCTGCCCAACAGAGCCAGCACTGAGCACTGACTCCTTCCTCTGGAAGGAGCAGGAGCAACACTTCAAAGCCTTACTGCTGGTCCAACAAGAAAATCGCCAGGCACATGCTCACATTGCTGGGGTCCTTGACTGCCACCACAGCAGACCCACCCCACATCACGCTGATGAAGATGGGACTGCACAATGAGCCCGAGGCATTCATCTCCCTTTTTGAGCAAGCAGCCGAAGTGTGGGGGTGGCTGGTCAGGCAATGCATGGTGCATCTACTACCACTGCTGACTGGGGAAGCACAGCTCACTGCACAACAGCTCCCTGCTGACCGTCAGCTTGTCTACACTGACCTGAAGTGAGCTATCCTGCAGCGGATCGGCCGCTATCCAGAGTAACATCACCAGTGTTTATGTATGCTGATTCTGGAGGAAGTCAGTGGCCATTCGCGTTCGGCCAACAACTCCGAGACACCTGCTGGCGGTGGCTGAGGGCAGAAGACTGCAACATCGAGGGGATCATCAACCTGGTGACACTGGAACAGTTCATTGTCCAGCTTCTGGAAGGAACAGCAGACTGGGTCCAGTGCCACCACCTGACATCACTGGATCAGGCCATCGAGTTGGCAGAGGATCACTTGGCAGCAGTTCCGGTGGCAGGCGGACATTCTGCCTCTTTTCTCTCTCTCTCTTTCTCCTTCCCACCATCCCTCCTCTTCCCATCCCCACCCCATTCCCCCACTGTGGAGGCGGGGCTGGCCACACCCATAGTGTGTCCCTCCTGTCTGGCCCTTTTATGTCTGTGTCTTCTCCATCCCAGGTGAGTGATTCTCCTTTTGTCGGTGCAGAGGTGAAGCCTGGGCCTGTATGCTGGCACTGCAGGGAGCCCAGGCATCTCCAGGGCCAGTGTTCTGCGATGTAGGTGGGAGCTGTGATCCCCAATGTACCAGAGACTGTCCTTGATTGGGCTGGAGTGTATTGTATACCAGTGAGTGTTCAAAGGGATATAAATCACACGTTGGTGGATTCCGGCTGTAATCAGAACTCAATCCGCCAAAGCCTGGTGCAAGGCAAGGCATTGGGGAGAGCACAAGTGGTGAAGATTTTGTATGTGCACAGGGATGTTCACAATTATCCCTTAGTGTCTATCCACATTCTATTTTGGGGAGACACGCATAGCATAAAGACAATGGTTAATTCTTATCTCACCCACCCACTGGTTTTGGGGACTGATTGGCTGGGGTTCAGAGGCTTAACGGAACACATAGTAAGGGGTGGGTCCTATGATAGTATGTCATGGGGATCCTGGTGTGGCATGGACTGGGGAAGCTGTCACATAGCCATCTATATCAGCACCGCGTCAGGGTGCTACGAGGAATGAGGAGCAGCTCGCTCCTCCTCCCTCTCTCAGGGATTCCCTCGAGGAGTTCCTGTTAGAGTAGTTGTGAAACAAGGCTCTGCATCATGCATTTTGACCAAGTGACAGTAACCAATGGTCAAACTCTCCAGCCAAATGTGACACCCTCCTTCTCATTTTTCACTATTATTAAGGATAGGCTGTACCGAGTGATGCAGGACACTCCAACCGGCAAGCAGTTAATCCAGTTATTAATCCCAAAGAGCCGTAGGGAACCCGTATTCTATGCAGCTCACTTTAATCCAATGGCTGCACACTTAGGACAAGACAGAACAATAGCATGAATAATGGCCCAGTTCTATTGACCAGGAATTCATGGAGATGTCTGTTGGTGGTGTGTGGCATACTACAAATGCTAATTAGTAAATCGACTATTGTTGACTATGAGGTGAATGGATAGGGGAGGGCCACTGCAAATATAACACCTCAACCTGATAAAACATTGGAACAAGGGGGTCCCTGTGGCATTGGAATTGGTAGTCATGGAAAAGGCGGAACTGGGGCCAGAGGTAAAAAAAAATTACTCAAACTGTTCCGGTCCCCTGTGGAGACCACCTCTCACCGGCCCAACTCACAGAGGTTGCCAGGTTGCAAGAGAAATTTTCCGAGGTGTTCTCACCCCTTCCCCATCATATCCACCTCATAGAACACTACACTGAAATGCCCCCAGGTGTAGTGGTGCGTAGTCACCCCTACTGCTTACCTGAACCCCCCAAAAAAGGTGGTTCAGGACAAACTCGAGGCTATGCTTGAAATGAGCATAATTGAGGAGTCCCACAGTGACTGGAGCAGCCCGGTGGTCCTGGTTCCCAAGGCTGACAGGTTAGTCTGGTTCTGTATGGATTACAGAAAAGTCAATGTGGTGTCTAAAATTGATGCATACCCAATGCCATGCATTGATGAGTTGCTCGATATATTGGGCGCTGCTTGATTTTATTTGACACTGGATTTGACAAAGGGATATTGGCAGATCCCCCTGACTCTTCTATCCTGAGAGAAAATGGCCTTTTCCACACTGTTTGGCTTATATCCATTTGTCACACTCCCTTTTTGGGTTATTTGGGGCTCCTGCTACATTCCAGCTGTTCATGGACAAGATCATCCACCCCCATGCCACCTATGCTATGGCTTATGAGCACACACACAACCAGAGCAGTGGGCACACACTACAGTGCCCTACAGTGCCCGGGGAGCAGTTCGGGGTTAAGTGCCTTGCTCAAGGGTACTTCAGCCCAAGGCCGCCCCATGTTAACCTAACCTGCATGTCTTTGGACTGTGGGGGGAAATGGAGCACCCAGAGGAAACCCACACAGACACAGGGAGAACATGCAAACTCCACACAGAAAGGCTCCCATCGGCTGCTGGGCTTGAACCCAGAACCTTCTTGCTGTGAGGCGACAGTGCAAACCACTACACCACCGTGCCATCAAAGCAGTGCCATTGCCTTCCTAGATCTCACACAATTGCATCCTTGATTCAGACAAATGATCAAACACCACCTTAAATTGGTTAAAAAAAAACCTGCATTGTGTGAAAATTTCCATCTTTAGCTGAATCTGCAATAAAACTCATTGTCTGCTCTTGGACATCATTAATCTTTTCTAGTTATAACATTACTCAACAGATTCAGGAATACTGAATGCACTATTTCAGCAGGTACCCTTTCTAATTTAATGTAATGTATTTTTGGATGTACCCTAGGGGACAGGTTACAAAGTGATGGCCCATATGGGGACTCCTACATTATGTAATAATCCTTGCTTGTTTGGTGCTTTAGGTATGTGTTGCTCATTTATAGCATAGCAGCTTAACTCCTGGTGCAGTGGTAGGAACTTCCCAAATGGATTTAATTACCAGGTCATTTATAACCCATTTGTTATTCACATTGACTCTGGTTCATATACACAGAGGCTGAGAAGGAAGAGAGCTCTATAGGTAAGCAAACACAACCTCCATAGTGGCCATTACCTCCACTACCACCCTGACCACATGAAGATAACAATCAACCAAATCTGGCACAGCAAGAAGAGAGACTCAATAACCTAGAAAACAAGCTGCATGGTAAGTGCTTCTGAGCTGGGAGGTTGGCTGAAATCCATAGAAGAGGGAGTATGGCAAAAAAACAAGAACAACAACAAAAAGAGGGCCCTGGAGGAGCAGCTAACTTGGAATTAAAGGTCGACTGCCTTTCAGATTTTTCAAGATTAGATCATAAAAAGAATTTTCCCTGACACCTAATTATTTTTGTTTAGTGGACTGAAAGCTAATGAATTCAAATCACAGACTTCCAATTTTATTTGTTTTTTAAATAGAACAATTAATACATTCAGGGCCACATGGCCCTAAATTCCCCGCTATTTTTTCCTGCTTCATCATGACCCAATTTAAGATACTACATCATGCATCACGTGGAGGGCTTTCCCTGTTCGTGCAAGGCATTGTGGGATATAAATTCGAAACAGGACAGGAAAATGTAAGACGCGAATGAAACATGAAAGACTGACTACAGTAATGGAAAGCGAGAAGAAAAGACATTATCTTGCAAAGGAAAGGAAACACAGGGCCAAACTAATAAATATCAGTGGTCAGCAAGCACCTCAGTGTGATCAGCTGTTCGTTTAGCAACAGAACGATGTAGCGGTCAGTGCACGGTCAAGGTAAACCTGTAGATGGCAGTAATGCAACACTGGATGCCAGCTGCCATAAAACCCAAAAGAAGAAGAAGCAGGTAAACCTGCACATGCGCACACGGACTTCCTCTGTCTGCTTGACTGCGCGAAGCGACCAATTTAATGCACAATATTTGCTATGGAATCCCCTCAAATTAAATAACTTCCCAGACCCTGAATGGCCAAGGTTTTTTGTTTGTTTGTTTAGATAGTGCAGAAATAAACATATATTGCAATGACCAAATTTCAGAGGGAACTACATTTCACCGATTTTATGAAATTGAAAGGCCATCCAGTTTTGAACAATAAATAAAAGCAGTGATAGAAAATAAAGTAAAAAGTCAGAAAGCTTCTGTGTTCACCAAACTCACTTAAATATTGTATTTTTTTTTTTTCAAATTTAGATAAGTATTGTGATAATGCCATAAGCTCCATAATTATTATCACCCTCCGAGAACAAGGGCAAAAACTTGTGACATTGCATGTATGAAACAGCAACATGACTGAACTCTTCAGAAATTGAGAAACTCTATGGTTTGATGCTTTTGAAGTCAGTGTTTACCTTCACGTGATCTTTAATTCCTGTTCTTCATCCTCTAGCTGAATAATTCCCTGAGCCACTCTCAATAATGGCTTTTAAATGAGTGAGGTTCGCAGGTTGTACACTACACACCGGGCTGCTGTAATTACACACCTGGAGGAGACATCGGATTTCTGAGGTTCTTCTCTCACTTTCAGGTCATTAAGTCCTGCATGGGTTATTAGGCAGAGCTGGTGTAAGTATCAGTAATGTGCTTCTGAATCTCTCACGCTCTTGAACGTCAGCTCTCTGCAGAGCTGCACCCATTTAGACAACCTTAACCCAATTAAGAAATATGGCACACGATGAGTCTTAAAGTGCAACATGGAAGCGTAAACAGAAAAAAAGTTCTACTTTTCCAGGCTTCAGCATCACAGCATACTGTACTTTTGTTACTTTTTTTTTTTAATTGCTTCCCTTCTGGAGGCACGGTGATGTAGTGGTGAGCACTGTTGCCTCACAGCAAGAAGGTCCTGGGTTCGAGCCTAGCAGCCGGCGAGGGCCTTTCTGTGTGGAGTTTGCATGTTCTCCCCGTGTCTGCGTGGGTTTCCTCTGGGTGCTCCGGTTT
>JAODXR010000022.1:17275600-17286244 GCA_028877395.1 Cathorops festae
TTAAAGAGGCCACAGGAACTCATTTTAAGGTCTAAAAACCTTAAAGGGTGAAAATTTCATGCCATAGGACCTTTAAACATTTAAGTTCTGATGCAGAGTTGCTCTTTTATGTAGTTCTCTAATCAGCCAGTCCCTTGACAGCAGCATGATGCATAAAATAATGCAGATACAAAGCAAAAGCTTCATTTAATGTTCACTTCAAACATCAGAATGGGAAAAATTATGATCTCAAAGTATGACTTTCTTTCACTGTGACATGGGTGCTGGTGCCAGGTGGACTGGTTTGAGTGTTTCAGAAACTGCTGATCTCCTGGAGTTTTCACACACAACAGTCTCTAGAGTTTACACAGAATGGTGCGAAAATAAATAAATAGCATTGAGTGAGAGACAGTTCTCTGTGTGGAAACAAACACCTTGTTGATAAGAGAGGTCAGAGGAAAATGAACAGATTGGTTCAAGCTACCAGGAAGGATAAAGTAAATATAATCACTCTTTACAACTGTGTTGAGCAGAAAAGCATCTTAGAATGCAACAGCAGAATAACACATTGGGTTCCACTCCTGCAACCAAGAACAGGAATCTTCGAATCAAGAACAAGTTCCTATTAAAGTGGCCGGCGTGTATAATACCGAGGTCACAAACCATAAACAAATAAAGTAATATTTGTGACAGCCAATTTTCACTTCAAAATGGCTGATTCAAAGTATCGGGACGCTTTTTGAACAGTTCTGGGTAAAAAAAAGTTTGTCTCAAGTCCTGTAACTTCTCGATCATGTTTAATCAATCAATTCTGAACCATGGAGATGTAACTTTCAGATTTATCCTCCACTTCTTTTCAATTCAGCATCACTGTGATCTGTGTTTTATTATTTATTATGCACGCTACACACATTACTGTGATGTTTGTTTTAGGCTGAATCTGATATCTTTATGCTGAGGCAGCAGTACTTCCTGCAGTTTATTTATAGAGACTTATTACAAATGTTTCACAACCAATAAGCAATATGAGCGATGCAATCCTGGATTAATGTTTTCCTTGAAATGGAATGGCATTGATTTTTGTAAGAAAACATTTTGCCTCAAAGCATCTTTGCAGTGGAATCAATTTCAGGAATAATAAATCTTCCATATGCAACATTTCTGGACTATACTGGGTGTTTTGTGCGCTCTGTATGTCTTTATGTTGATTTTTTTTTTTATAATTAGCATGTGTTCTTTTGTCACTTGGTTCTGAGTTTCAGCTTTACAATTAAACTCATGTTGATTAAGTTTTTATAGGTATTTTATTTCAAACTTTTTTTTTTAGTTTCAACTATTTTTCATATATACATTTACATTTTTATATATATACATTTACAGTTTTACATTTACTATTCTTTTTTTTAGTTAATTCTACCTCCTGTAATTTTGAGCTGATGTTAATGTTATGTTTGCTATGCTGTGTTTTCAGTTCCTGTTTGCTATCTCCTGCTTCAGATTCTATTCAGATTAACAATGTCTATATATGCAACTGTCTACACATTACAGGTGTAACCCAATGTCACGATCAAGAATACAAGAAGCCTTTATTTATCACACGTACACTCAAGCACAGACTTAAGTGCAGTGAAACACACACAAGCACACACAAGTGAGCAGTGAGCACACACACACCCAGAGCAAGTGGGCAGTTACACTACAGCGTTGGGGCTTTTGGGGGTTAGGTGCCTTGCTCAAGGGCACTTCAGCTCAACCTTCAGGCCATGGTTGCCCCATGTTAAACTAACTGCATGTCTTTGGACTATTGGGGATCACGCAGACACGGGAAGAACATGCAAACTCCACAGAGAAAGGCCCCAGTCGGGCGCCGGCCTCAAATCCAGAACCTTCTTGCTGTGAGGCGACAGTGCTAACCACTACACCACCGTGCCGCCCTACATATATATCTGTTTAATGCTCCAAATATTTGTATCTATATTGTTCTAAGGTGGGCGTGATTTAGTTTGGATTTTTTGTTTGTTTGTTTTTATATGAACGATACCACTGTGAGTTACAGAAATGGCCTTAATGTGAAGGTGTTTGCATCCAAATTGGGTGAATGGTACAGGAATTACAGCACTTCATGTATCGTATGTGGTCTTCCTTTTTTAAATGACCTAAAGGAATTGGTCAGTTGACTGCTCAGCTGTTCCATAGTCAGGTGTGTGTTATTCGTTCATTATTTCACTTACAGACACAAACATATACAAGGTTGAGGGTTGATTTTCTGGCGTGGCATTTGCATTCGGAACCTGTTGCTGTAAACTCTTAACTGTCACTGCTTGTAAAGCAAGCCTTCATTAAACTGAGAAATCAAAACAAACCCACCAAAGAAACAGCAAAAACATTAACTGTAGCCAAATCAATCATCTGGTACATTTCTAAAAAGAAAGAATGCATTGATGAACTCGAGAACATCAAAAGACCTGGAAGACCACGGAAAACAACTGTTGTGGATGACAGATTAATTCTTTCCCTGGTAAAGAAAAAAAAAACTTTCACAACACTTGGCTAGGTCAAGAAGACCATCCAGGAGGTAGGTGTGTCAAGAGCAGACTTCGCCAGAATAAATACAACAATTTACAACAAAAACGTAAATACCAGAGTTTTCCAAAAACATATTTAACAACAAAACCCTGTACAGTTCTGGAATTATATCCTATGGACAGATGAGAGAAGGGTTAATTCATACCAGAATGGTGGGAAGAGAAGAGTTTGGAGAAAAGAAGTAAATGGCATGGGCATGTAAAGCTGCCAATAGACCTGGTTCTCTTATATTTACTGATGATGCAACTACGAGATGAATTCTGAAATACATAAGGTTGTACAGGGTGCTTAAAAATGTGATATTATTTGAGATGTAATTATCCCAGAAACTACATAGTCTAGGCAAATGAAACTGAACAGGTTTAATGGTGAGCAATATAAGATTTATTCCTCAAAATCTGAATGAGAAATTCAAAAGATATGTGGATTCCTGTGACAGCAGGGGCGTGGTGAAGCAGTGGTCTGTGACCAGAGGGCAGAGTCAGGGAAGGTAAGTGGCAGAATCACTGCACCTGATGTCAATTAGCCTGTGTTTGTGTGTCTTCCCCAGTGACTGTGCCTTATAAAAGGAGAGAGAGAGCAGAGGAAGGGAGCTCTCTGCCTAACCAGACAAATGATGTGTGCGTGCGTGCTTGCGAGTGTGCGCGCGCGTCTGTCGTACTGGGAGATTGTGAAAGCTGAAAAGCCGAAAATAAAGAGTTTCTGAAAACTCAGTTCTGGCCTGTTGTACTTCTGTGCTCCACCCACTCCCTCAAAGTCTTACAGTGGTGCTGAAACACGGGATCGGAGCACAGAGGAGAACAGCCCCATGGAGTCCTCCCCATTCACGGACCTGATCCACTCCCTCGCCACGGTCCAACAGAGCCAGCACCAGGCACTGGGCACCCTCTGAAAGGAGCAATCGCAAAGGTTCAAGGCCCTGATGCTGGTGCAACAGGAAGATCATCAGGCATTCCAGCATCTTCTCATGTTGGCGGGGTCCACCACCTCCATGGGCCCTCCCCACCTCACCCTAATGAAGATGGGCCCGCACAACAACCCCGAGGCCTTCCTAGTGCTCTTCGAGCAAGCAGCAGAGGCCTGGGGTTGGCCAGTGGTGCACAGCGTGTGGCGCACCTCCTCCCTCTGCTAACGGGTGAAGCGAAGCTGGCTGTGCTACAGCTCCTTGCCGACAGCCGGCTGCTCTACACGGACCTGCACCAGGTCGTCATCCAGCATGTGAGGTGCAACGCAAAACAACAACGCCAGCGCTTCCGCGCTCTATGCCTAGAGGAGGTCAGCCAGCTGTTCGTGTTTGACCAGCAACTCCGGGACACCTGCCGGCGGTGGCTGAGGGCTGACAACCATGATGCCGAGGGACTCGTCGATCTGGTGGCACTGGAGCAGTTCTTCGCCCGACTTCCCGAAGGGACCGCGGAGTGGTTCCAGTCTCATCGCTCGGCGTCGCTGGATCAGGCCATCGAGTTGGTGAAGGATCATTTGGCAGCTGTTCCCACAGCAGTATTGCAGATCTCCTCTTCTCCTCTTGCTCTCTACCCCTCCCCTTCTGTGTCTCGTCCTTTCCCCGTTCCCCCACTGCGGAGGCGTGGGCCGGCTCCACCCCAGCTGGCCCACCGCACCCGCGGTGCCCTCTTGTTTCCCGCTTCCATGTCTGTCTCTCCCCCCCCCCTCAGGTGAGTAAGCCCCAGAGCGCCGGAGCAGAGAGAGAGCCCGGGCTGGTTTGCTGGTGCTGTGGGGAGCCAGGGCACCTCCAGCATCAGTGCTCAGCAATGTAGGTGGGCGTGGTGGTCCAGAACCCCAATGCACCAGGAACTGCCCTCGATCAGACTGGAGCATATCGCATATCGGTGAGTGTCCAAGGGGATATGTATCAGGTTTTGGTGGACTCTGGCTGTAATCAGACCTCAGTCCACCAAAGCCTGGTGCAAGATGAGGCATTGGGGGGAGCACAACTGGTGAAGGTGTTGTGTGTGCACGGGGATGTTCACAACTACCCTTTAGTGTCGGTCCACATTCTATTTCTAGGAGAAAAATTTAGTGTAAAGGTGGCGGTTAATCCTCACCTTACCCACTCGCTAATTTTGGGGATTGATTGGCCGGAATTTCGGGAGTTGATGACTCATTTCATGAAGAGTGGGTCCTGTCATAGTTCAGCAGGGGGAGGTCCCGGTGTGGCATTGGCAGGAGCAGCTGTCACAGTGCTGTCTATGTCATCACCACATCAGAGTGAGGAGCAGCAGGCTCCTCCTCCCTCTCTTGGGGAATCCCTTGCACATTTCCTGTTGGAGCAATCACTAGACAAGACTCTGCGGCATGCGTTTGACCAAGTGAGAATAATCGATGGTCAAATGCTCCAGCCAAACGCCACCCCATCCTTCCCCTATTTCTCCATTATGAGGGATAGATTATACCAAGTGACGCAGGACACTCAGACTAAGGAGACCATCTCACAAATTTTGATCCTAAAGAGCCACCAGGAATTGGTATTCCAGGTGGCTCACATTAATCCCATGGATGGACACTTGGAGCAGGATAAGACACTAGTCCGAATAATGGCCCGGTTCTATTGGCCAGGGATTCACGGCGATGTCCGTAGGTGGTGTATGGCATGCCGCAAATGCCAGTTAGTAAATCCGGTGGCCATTCCAAAAGCGCCTTTGTGCCCTCTGCCATTAATCAAGACCCCGTTCAAAAGAGTTGGGATGGATCTCGTTGGGCCATTAGAGTGGTCAATATGAGGGTATCACTTTATTTTAGTACTGGTGGACTATACAACGTGATACTCGGAAGCAGTGCCTCTTCGCAATATCTCCGCACATAGTATTCCAGAAGCACTCTTCCACGTTATCTCCCAAGTTGGAATCCCCAAAGAGATTCTGACTGATCAAGGCACTACATTTATGTCACGCACACTGCGCAAACTGTATGGGTTACTGGGAATTAAGCCTATCTGCACCAGCGTTTATCACCCACAAATGGACGGCTTAGTCGAATGTTTTAATCGCACTCTCAAAAACTTAAGAAATTTGTTAGCGAGGAAGCATGTGACTGGGATAAATGGCTCGAGCCCGTTATTCACAGTGCGAGAGGTCCCACAAGCCTCCACGGGGTTCTCCCTGTTCGAATTATCATATGGGCGTAAGCCGCGTGGCATTTTAGATGTACTGTGGGAAAACTGGGAGGAGGGACCTTCAACAAGCAAAAACGAAATTCAATATGTTATCAACCTGTGTGCACTAACACCCCCCCCCAACACACACACACACACACCCCTAACCCAGGAGAATTTACGGCAGGCCCAAGAACAGCAAATCTGCCTGTACAACGGGGCACGCGTCTTAGGGAATTCGCACTGGGAGATAAAGTACTCGTGTTGCTGCCCATGTCGAGCTCCAAACTGATCGCCAAGTGGTAAGGATCCTTTGAGGTCACATGGCGAGTCGGGGATGTCGATTATGAGGTGAGGCAAACAGACAGGGGTGGGGCGTTACAGATTTACCACCTAAATCTGCTAAAACTTTGGAACGAGGAGGTCCCCGTAGCATTGGTTCCAGAGAAGGCGGAGCTGGGGCCAGAGGTTCAAAAGGGAACATTGACATTGCTTAACGACCACCTCTCCCCGACCCAACTCACGAAGGTTGCCCAGTTACAGACAATTTTCTGACGTGTTCTCGCCCCTGCCCGGCCGCACCCGCCTCATAGAACACCACACTGAGACGCCCCCGGGGGTGGTAGTGTGCAGCCGCCCTTACAAGCTGCCCGAACACAAGAAAAAGGTGGTTCGGGAAGAACTCAAGGCCATGCTCGAAATGGGCATCGTCAAGGAGTCCCATAGTGACTGGAGCAGCCCGGTGGTCTTGGTTCCCCAAGACCAACGGGTCGGTCCTGTTCTGTGTGGACCATAGAAAGTCAATGCGGTGTCTAAATTCGATGTGTACCCAATGCCTCGTACTGACGAGCTGCTCGATCAACTAGACACGGCTCGTTTTTATTCGACACTGGATTTGACAAAGGGATATTGGGCAGATCCCCTTGACTCTGCTATCCTGAGAAAAAAATGGCCCTTTCCACACCGTTTGGCTTACACCAGTCCGTCACAATTCCTTTTGGGCTGTTTGGGGCGCCCGCTACGTTCCAGCGACTTATGGATAGGGTCCTCCGCCCCCACGTGACAATCATCTATAGTAATGACTGGCTGCGGCACCTAGAACACCTAAGGACGGTCCTTAAGTCGCGGAGGCGAGCAGGTCTCACAGCCAACCCGAAGAAGTGTGCAATTGGGTGGGTGGAAGTACGGCATCTGGGCTTCCACTTTGGCAATGGGCAGGTGCGTCCCCAAATCAATAAGACAGCAATGATTGTGGCCTGCCCGAGACTCAAGAACAAATAGGGGGTGAGACAGTTCCTGGGGCTGGCTGGCTACTATTGTAGGTTTATACCTAATTATTCAGACATCACCAGCCCACTGACTGACCTCATTAAAAAGGGAGCACCAGATCCGGTCCAGTGGATGGAGCAATACCAGCGGGCTTTTTCTGAGATAAAGGCTGCACTGTGTGGGGGGCCACTTTTATACTCCCCTGACTTCTCTCTCCCCTTTATATTGCAGACAGATGCCTCGGACAGAGGGCTGGGGGCTGCTTTGTCCCAGGAGGGGGAGAATCGCCCAGTGCTGTATAGAAGCAGAAAACTGTCGGTGTGTGAGGGCCGCTACAGCACAATTGAAAAAGAGTGCTTGGCCATCAAATGGACAGTCCTCGCCCTCCACTACTACCTGCTGGGACGCCCTTTCACCCTCAGTTCGGACCACGCGCCCATCCAGTGGCTCCACTGCATGAAGGATGCCAACGCGCAGATCACCCATTGGTATCTGGCACTCCAGCCCTTTAATTTCAAGGTGGTTCACAGGCCGGGGGCGCAGATGGTCATGGCGGACTTCCTCTCCCGTCAAGGGGTGGGGGGTTGGCTGCAGGCCGGACGGCTGCCCGGCCTGAGTCGGGCGGTGGGGGTATGTGGCAGCGGGGGCATGATCAAGCATCGGTCTGTGACAGGAGGGCGGAGTCAGGGAAGGTAAGTGGCAGAATCACTACACATGACGTCAATTAACACGCGTTTGTGTCTTCCCAGTGACCACACCTTATATAAGGAGAGAAAGAGCAGCAGGGAGAGCACTCTCCCCAACCAGACAACCAGTGTGCGCGCGCGTGTGTGTGTGTGTGTGTGTGTGAGAGAGAGAGAGTGAATATAAAAGCTGAAAAGCTAAATAAAAGTATCTTTGAGAACTCAAGTCCTGACCTGTCTTCTCTCTGTGCTCCACCCACCCGTCCGAATTGCTACAGATATATATACTGATAGAGCGCATCAAACTTTTTCTTGGAGCATAGAAGTAATGATCCCAAAATTAAAATGCTTTAATACTTTAAATCAGGACTGAAAATCTCCAGTTTTGGAGGCCCACAGCACTGCAGGTTTTTTTTTTCTTGATCACAAACACTGGAATTCTAATGGAATGATGAAAAGATTTTTTTGATTATCAGTGTTTTAGTATTCCAATTTTTAATGGATCTCTCCTTGTATGAAATTCAATAATTATGAGTGACTAAATTGAACCATGTCAGGAGCTATAGTAAATGCTCCACGCCAAAACCCCAAAGTTTCCCAGTTTTCTCATTTGGTTTACTTAATAAGTCTGTTTTTGGAGTTGATTTTTGTGGGGAAAAAGTTAATTAAACAGATAAAGCAGACATCTGTTGGTAGTTTAAGTATTCCGTCCTTCTGACAATATTTGAGCTATCTTTGGTTGAAATTACAGCTTCAAGTCTTCATCAGCTGGATTAGAAAAAGTACTGAGGAATTATATTTACTGAAAGTGTAATGCCTCAAAAATAACCTTAATGAACTACAGCAACAACAAAAAAAACAGTGATGAACTTGATTAAATGCTTAACTCAAAGGATTGGATGAAAACTGTAATGCATCAAAAAAAAAACTTATTCAATTAAATGTGGAAGTATTCAGCAAAAAACTACTCAAAGTGAAAGTTAAAAAAGTTGCTGCTTAATTAAATTACAGTAAGCTAAATTAATTATTGTCTTCTAAATTAGACAATTACAAATATAAACAGAAATAAGAAAATGTTTACTTTATAACATTACAGTATGTTATGTGAAAATGACTTTTATTACTTATCTAAAACTGTTAAATTATTTTCATTTCAAAGCATCTATACAATTTTAGTTAAAACATACAGTCTCTTTATATTTGCTTGTCATATGCATGACAAACACAATATAATTTGCTAATTAATTAATCAGAAGTAAAATATCATGTAAATTATCAACATTTGCCATAATTTAAAATTCGACTTGCTGCCTAGCAAATTTATGTTTGCTATTGGAATTGATGCCAGTCTGGAATAGATGATGAACTGGCATGATTCTTGATAGCTTTCTGTACAGTGATGAACTTGATTAAATGCTCAACTCAAGGAATTGGATGAAAACTGAGGCCATTCAAGTGATATCCAGTATACTGTGCAGTCATTGACTGAATGAGAGCAGAAGAGATCTTTTACATTTGTACGGAGTTCTTTGAAGGCCTAAAAAAAAAAATGTAAGGAGCAAAAGGTAAGTTTTTATTGGAAATGTAATTAAATAAGAACACAAGTATTCAAATTCAATAATACTCAAGCAAAGTATAAATATGTTGAAATAATACTTAAGTATAGTAACATCTTACTATTATTAAAGTATTTTCCACCCCATATAACAGCTTTGCATATCTTGATAATTTCTCTCTTTTTTTGCCCATTCTTCTTGCCAAAATTGCTCAAGCCATGTCAGACTGGACGGATACTGTTGATAAACAGCAATTTTCAAGTCTTTCCAGAGAGTCTCAATTGGATTGAGATCTGGGCTGTTCTTAGACATTCAGGTTCTTGGTTTTGAACCACTCAGTAACTCTGGCAGCATGGGGAGGGGTGATGGGGTGATAGGATTACCATATCTTTGGTTCCATCCATATTACTTTCAGCCCTTGCAAGTTTATGCACAACTATGTACTGGATTTGTTTTGATAGCTTCTTGGTCTTTATGATGCTGTTTGATGAGGTATGTTGTGATTAGGCATGAGCCCTTCTAGGAATACATGTGATGATGATGATGATGATGATGATGATGATGATGATGGTCTGAGCCATTGTCATCAACAGATCTTACTTCTATCTGAGCTCAAGTAGGGCTCTCAGAGAGAAATATCAGCACAGTAATGAAAGGATAACGGGGTTGTGCAGGCCCACCACCCTTGTCTTCCCATGGACACCAATGACTATATGTTTCTGCAATGTGTAGATGATGGACACAGGCACAGAAACTGGCCAGGATCCATGGATATGGACATGGACTGCCCTCTCAGCTGAATGCAGCAGCTCGATTTGATTTTGGAGTCAATAGGTATATTTATATTGAGAATACATGACACTTTTGCTCAAAGCTGATTCACCTGATTAAGTCACTTCTGGTGGTATCTCGATGCACCACAACTAATTAAGGGATTCCACAGTAATGTGGGAGAATACTTATGAAATCACATTTTTTATATTTTTATTTATAAATAAATTTGCAAATAATATTGATTCTCCCTTACACTTTTTTGTGCAATTTTGTGTAGATTCATGTTATATCTCAATTTCAGCTCTTAGTTGTAACTGCAGACTGTGGAAAAAGTAATGGGGGTAAAGTATTTATGCAAGGCACTGCAGACTGGGGTAGGTTTCCCAAAAGCCTCTTATGGTTAAGAACATCTTTAACTGCCTCTTAAAGGAAAAGAAAGCACATGGTTAAAATACAGTTATGAAGATAGATTATGATATAAACTAACAATCCATGCGAATAATTGAAAATAAGGAGCTCACACAACTAAGATATCCATCTCCAAAAGTCTGTTTCTATGCAGAATTCGCCCATCATCGATGATTTCATAAATGTCGCCATTGAAAATATTTTAGCCGCTGTGTCCAAGGATCAGGTCGTCGAGGCCCCTGCCTTCGACTGCCGCCCAATCCACATTGCACCGGCCCCC
>JAODXR010000022.1:17399159-17410218 GCA_028877395.1 Cathorops festae
CTTCACTGCTCGAAACTAACAACAGAGAACTGGGGACAAACTCATCACGGCAGAACTGAGAGCTACAGAACTGAACCCATGAGCTTTGTCTTACAGGGCAACTGTTTTACTCTGTGTGAGTCTGCACCAGAGGCAAGACAGCACTAGTAAAAAAAAAATAGAACATGTACACAACATGTATTAGTGTAGCTTGGTATGAGAAAAATATTCAAAAGTATCTGTAAATAAAGGTAAAATACTGTTGCTGTCTTCAAAAGGGATATAATATCAGCATAATTTTGCATGATTCAACAATACAATATATACAGACCTATACAATTTACCAATCCAACTATAAGAGCGACCGTCTTCATTTTTGTCACCCTCGCGGACGCGCGATCTGTCGCTGTTATTGTTGGAGTCACGCTGGCTGTCGGTTTTGCCGAGATGCGACAAAATCATCCTTGTTTTCTTGGCATTTTTGTTGGACTCTTGCCCCGAAGAAACAATCCTCTTCTTGGGAGCCATGTTTTTTGTGCCGCATTGAATTCTGGGAGATGCATGGCGGAAACTGCCGAACACTGGGGAGGTCAATGCTGGGATCCTCCCGGCAGGTATTAAAAGTGACTAAATCTTACATCAGAAAATGGCAATTGCCCTTATTTGGTTGTCGTCGTCTTTCGTCGGTATTACGTAAATAATGCTCAACTTTGACCCGCGAAATGCCATCGGGTTCACATGGCACAGGTTTCAATTTATTTATAACACCGCTAGTTTGCTAAATTGAGAACCATTGAATCCCGAGCCTGATTTTTTTTTTTTCATTCTGCAAAATTGCAGGTTGTTTAATTTTTCTTCTGCAATCTTGAAAATCATTCTGCAAAATGCAGACTGCAGACGGGTATTTCAAACACTGCATTAACTGCATGACCGATGTCAAGTCTCATTATGTGATTCCCCTACAAGGATGCATTGCGTTCCATCGCAAGTCAAAATATAAACAATGTCAATGCGCCAAGTATGCTGAGTGGGCAGGTTTGACCCAAAACAGGCTGTATACAATAATGGGATAGTGATTTGATATTTGTAATTTAATATTTAGCCAACCAGCATTTATACTTGGACCCATACACAGACATATTTCACTCTGTAATCATAGTGATGGCTAAAATTACAGACTTGCTCATGGTTCAAGGCTTTTTTGAAAACCAGGCATCTAACGTGCCGTGCTGCTTCTTAGTCGCCATTTCTAGCCAGGTGGTAGCGCGGCTCAATCACAGTACACAAAACATTGGCTGATGAGGTGTTGACAGTCAGATTATATCTTAGTTACAGCACACGGCAGCATTATGGCTGCCTCTGTTTCCTATGGACGTGTTAGTATTTGCCCATTATTTAGTTGAATAAAACTTAGTTTCACATCGCACGCTGCTCAGTTTTGTACTGATATGTAAAAAATTGTTACTCAGTGAAAAATAGACGGCGGCAAATCATACTATAGACGGCAATTTGCCACCGCCGACTGGCTACTTTTGAGACCTCTCCCGTTCACCACTTTTTGAGTTATGTTGGGAACAGGTAAAAAAAAAATTAAATATTTGATCCGGATACATATCCGGATCCTGGAGCCACGTGTATATATCCGGATTTGTATCAAAATCTAAACAATTGTTCCTCGGCCCATGGCTCACCTTTCCACGAAATTTTATCCAAATCCGTTCACTACTTTGAGTTACGTTGAAAACAAACGGAGGCAAAAACGCCAACAAAGTTGGCAGAGATAATAAAAAGGTTTACTCTAAGTATTTATTTAGCATTTTTTTGGAATTTGTCTCCAATGTCAGCGCTTTGTAGCAGTCAGTTACAGCTGTAACTCTGTTTTCTGATACAGGAGGGTCTTCACAAAAAAGGGTTTTGCATTTATTACTTTTGAAGGGAAAGGGGAAAAAAAAAAAAGAGACTTGTGAGGGGATGGCTGTTCATAGCTACTATAAGAGCTAATTTGTTTTACAGACATTTCACAGTATTAAACCTGATTGTAAACTGAACTAAAGTCAGACACGTCATTCTTTTAATTAAAAAAAATTTGTGGTATATGAGGAATAAAATACTTTAAGAAAGTGTATGGAAGTAATCAACAGTACCTCTATTTCACACCACCCTATTGTGAACATTGTCTTTAAAAAAAAAAAAGTACTTTTATCTAGTAGTATATGATGCCTGCTATTTTATTATTATTATTATTATTATTATTATTATTTAGTCATTATGCACTTCCTGTTCAGGTTTTTCCTATGTCTATGGAGATGCTTGAGAAATGAATCATTAATCAACATTTCATCCATCTCCCCACAGTCATGAAAATCTCCTTTGGGTTCCTCGCCTCAATACTGTGGTACCTGTCACCATGGGTGAGTCTCTCATGGGCTGCTAAAATCATTGTAGTCCCACCAATAATGTTTGAGAGCCACCTGTACATCTTTAAGACACTGGCATCTGCACTGCACGCTGAAGGTCATGAGACGGTGCTGCTGGTGTCAGAGGGGCGAGATGTGGCACCTTCGGAGCACTACCGCCTGCAACGCTATCCAGGTATATTCAACAGCTCATCAGCAGCAGATGACTTCCTGCAGGCCAAGGTTCACAACATCTTCTCGGGACGCCCAACACCGCTGGAACTCTTTGACATCCTGGAGCACTATGCGCAGAACTGTGACAGTGTGGTGGGCAGTAGTTTGGTGATGGCACAGCTGCAGGAGGAGCATTTTGACCTGTTACTTGTTGACCCTAATGAAATGTGTGGCTTTGTGCTGGCACACATCCTGGGCGTGCCCTATGCTGTCTTTAGCACAGGCCTGTGGTATCCTGCAGAGGTGGGTGCACCAGCACCGCTCGCCTATGTGCCAGAGTTCAACTCCCTGCTAACAGACCGCATGACGCTGGTACAGCGTGTGACCAACACCGTTGTATACTTGGCTTCACGCATAGGCGTGCACCTGCTTGTACTGCCCAAGTATGACCGCATCATGTGGCGGCACGCTGTGCAGCCACCAGCCTCCATGCATGAGCTGGTGCAGGGTAGTCGTCTGTGGATGCTGTGTACCGACTTGGCTCTAGAGTTCCCTCGGCCCACGTTACCACATGTCGTCTACGTTGGCGGTATTCTCACCAAGCCACCGAGCCCTCTGCCACAGGTAAGGGGCCCTAAATAGGGTGTGATCCCAGTAAGGTGTCTACCTTGGGGCATTATTGCAAATAAGGATGATGTTTGTACAATAAGGCAATGCTTTATCCTGGGGAAACCTGGTGATTTAGATTGTATGATGCATTAGTTCTTGTTTCACTTGAAGGCGGTGAGTAGAATAATATATTGCCAAGGCCTTAAAGGACCTGAATAACCACTTGGAGTGTCAGAATTTGTAGGGATGGTTGTATTTAAAACCCACACTCACTTCCACAGATACTCCAGCCATACTTGCCCAATTTCACAGAAACTCTTGCCTAATCTCTCCTGCTTCCAGTTCTTTGTTTGATATCCCCAAAATATAAACACAAATGCAACTCCAATGAGGAGAACAGGGTTCCTTTTGAATGAACACAAGAACAAGACAAATTTAATTCGCACATTGGGTTATAACAAACCAGCAAAGGTCAGATCAATTTGCCTGGTCAGTTCACTTATATGGTAAAGGCTGCCAGACATGAATACAGAAAATGAAGAATAATGCATTTTTGTGATTTAGTTCTTTGCAGTCTTCATCTCCTGCCAACTTGAGAGTAAAACTAGGATTCTACAGGGAACAAAAAGGGGTACAGGTGTTGCATGTATGTATGCAACACCTGTACCTATTTTTGTTCCCTGCCGTATCCCAGTTCCAGTACACACTACTGGAAGTGTTGTCATGAAATGTCCACATGTATAAAGTCAATAAACTCACCAAAATGAAGCTTCCTAGTTCCTCAGGATTATATAGTCTAAATGGTCAAGTCAAGTTTAAAATCCATGCCTCAGTCTCTCAGGTGATCATTCAGGTTTACTTGGGCAGGAACTTTTGTGATACAAGTCTCTACTACAATACAGGCCTTCTCGTTCCCTGTGTTGGAGAACTGCTGGTGTGAGATGGGAACAGTAGATATTCACAGGCTCTGGAGGCTGTGTGAATATTTTAGTTTGAGTGAAGGTGTATTGAGTTTAGTGAGGACTGGGCATTGTTGAGCTTTATCATTGTTGATAATCATGAGGGATCATTTAAAATCAGATAATCTTATCCAAGGTTGGGTTGTTATCTTGGTGCACCAGTTAAAGCTTGTGATTCCATTCACAGGTGCTAGGAACACCGATATCAGACACACACTCTTTGCAGTAGTTGTTCAAAAGTTGAGGCCATAGTCCTCGGACATACTGTGGAACAATTAAAATTGTTAGAAAGGGCACAGTGAGGACCAGTTTGGCAAAATCTGTGTGACCTGTTGTGGTACTAAAGAAGAAGTGTCTGTTGTGAGGGAAGTATGAGTGATAGATTATTGAGGTGTGGCAGGTTCAAAGTTCCTGTGGAAAATTACCATGCGCGTATACTGGCCTAGTTGCCAGATGGTTGCATACTGGACTGCTTGCCTAATGAAGAAAGTGTGGCTGGTTAACTGTCCCTTATACTGGACTAGTTGCCAGATGGTTGAGGAGTGGCGCATTAGCGGTCCCTCGTGTTGGATTATTTGCCAGATGGTTGGGTACTAGTGTGTCAGGTTAAAACTTGTGTATTTGTTGTGAAGGAAGTATTAGTGATGGATTATTGAGGTGTGGCAGGTTAAAAGTACCTGTGGAAAATTACTATCCCTTCATACTGGACTACTTACCAGATGGTTGAGGTGTGGCAGATAAACGGTCCCTCTTACTGGACTAGTTGCCAGATGATTGAGGTATGGCAGGTAAATGGTTCGTCTTACTGGACTAGTTGCCAGATGGTTGGGTACTGGAGTACCGAATACTGGCGTGTCAGGTTGTGAGGGAAGTATTAGTAATGGATTATTGAGTTGTCAGGTTACAAGTCCTTGTGGCAGGTTACCGTTCCCTCACATTGGACTAATTGCTGGATGGCTGAAATACGGCAGATTATCTGTCCTTTGTAGTAGACAAGTTGCCAGATGGTTGAGGTGTAGCAGGTTAATAGCTTCGCATACTGAACTAGTTACCAGATGGGCATCTCCCAAAGTGGACATTTGTGATTGGTGCTTCAGAGTATGACCATGAGGAGCTACTAGAGCTCTTAATTTCTCAATTTTTGGCAAAGTTTTTTTGTAATAATGCTTGTAGGTCTGGCTGGTGTACAAGGGTGGAGTATTTTAACTCAAGGGACAAAATAGGGGCTTCAAAAGGCTCCGTAGTCAAAAGATAATGGTGAAAAAACCTTGGAGTTGGACCTTCCTGACTTTCAGGACGACTTTCAAGGGTGGGCAAAATATCATTCAAAGTGTTAGAATAATAAATTTGTGACTGTGAAAAGGTAGTATAATGTTGTGACTCAAATATGGGGTCTATGATTCAGTCTTCTTAGTGTCCTAGTAAGTGTTTTGTCATCTGTGCTCTATGACGTTTATGGAGGTCAGTGAAGAACGTCAGACTTTGGGGTGTGGGTTGCTTTCTACAGTAACTGTTTTGTAATTTGGAAAAATCAAAAGCAAAATGTGTCAAACCTTATCAGAGGAAGACTCGCCCCTGAAATGTCAACCAACCAACCTACAGTCTCTGACAAATTCATGTACAGTGACTAGCAAAAGTATTCAGCCACCCTGGAAATGATCAGATCTGGGAACTAAATGATAAATACTGAACATAGATTCTTCCCGTCAGTCACTGTTGGATCAGTTGTGAGGAAGTGGCAGCTGCATCACACCACCCAAGGACCAACTGGACAAGCTGCCATTTTAATGTTTTTCTTTTTCAAACATCTGGTGATGGATAATACATTTTGATTTTGAAAATTTACTTTGAGTATATTGGTGTATGATTTAAAAAAAAAAACTAGCTGGACCACTCTGTGTAAACATCATTTAAAATGCAGACAAATCCGATGACTTAAGATGCTTGAATACTTAAAATATTTAAAAATGTGTATGGTGTGAATTGAGATAAAGAATTGCTAGTAGGAGAGATTAACCTGAATTTGTAGGAGCCAACAGCTAACATGACGAATAGTGACAACCGTTACCTTCTAATGCGTAACTGATAATATTGATTGATAAGACCACATCAGGGGATCTTTGTTTAAAAACTTGCTGATCTAAAGCCAGAGTTTTCCCCCCATACATTTATCACTTTGCTATAAAAATGTATTGTGATGTAATTCATCACAATATTGATATTTTTATCATATTGCCTGGCCCTAACGGCTACAGAGTCTACATGCATTCATGTATTTCCTACTTGCAAACTTCTTCTTTTTCAGCTCCTACTTCAAACACGGTCTGTGGGATCACAAAGGCCAGCATTATAAATGTGAGCAGTTGCGAGGATCAGCGCACAGAAGAGGAGTGGGGGGTTCTTTAGCCTAGACTTGCAATTTTGGAATACCAATCACCGAAAGGAGCTCATTGTGTGCCTTCTGGGCCAGTATGTGATGAGTGTGTGCGTGCGTGTATGTGTGGACATGGGTCGTACGGTTAAATGTACCCATTGTGGAACGTGTGTGGAGCACAGTGGGACCAGTGTAAGGGACGGATTGTCAGTGCCAGGCCGACTCGGGCCACTCTGGTGCAGCTGGACTCGCAACTGACACAAAACCCCTTCTGATTCTCAGGATACGCTACCATACTAACACAATCGTCCAATCACATGCTATGAACAAACTGCGTTCTGCAGCAGATCCTTGCTAATATCCGAACAGTGGGCTAATATTTGAGAAAACAATACAAACTTGTCTGTTTTTATTGTAGTACTCATGGATTGCACTAATTAATCCGTAAATGCCAAAGTGCTGACACAGACCCTCATTAGATAATAGTGCGTGTTATCCAATATATGTTTTCCCTGACACATTCATTTCGAGGAATTCAAATTCAATGCTAATTTGAACTAGTTTGACACAGTTTAGCTGACACTAGCGCACAGATTTTATGACCTCCATATTATACACTGCAAAAATTGAAAACTGAATTTGAGGAGAAAATTGCTTAACATGAGTTTGCTTGCTGTGTGGACAGATATTTTTACTCATCTTAGGATAAATTGGTTGCAATCTAGAACTAGGTTTAATAATCTCAGAATTGGTGTCTTGTATTCTTCTTCTAACAGGAAATGTGAGATCGTTTCAACTATTTTCAAGATATTTTCACTTGCTAAGATATCGTTTTTTTGCAGTGCACATGTCTTAGCCGAGAGAAACTCCAGGCTGAATTGAATGTCATTCACAAGCACATGGTACTGCATTCAAAAGTGAGAGGATTAGAAGACTTTGAAAGATTTTTGAAGATTTAAGTTGACTTCCAAAAACAGGAGAATGCCTTTAATTTTAGTTTGATGCATAGAGTGAAGCATACAAGGTTAAATTCATTTAGAAGGTCAGTTCAACGCTTTATCTATTGTTCCCTTGTCTTTTTGTGGGATGTGAAGAGGAGCTTGAATGCTGGCATGACGTCAAGGGCATTATATCAGGCACAATGTACAGTTCTAAGATCACCGACACACTGGGGACAGAAAGGAAATGTCCGACAAATTATTAAACGTTCAGGTTTTCTGTGCTTTCGCTTTCTCTGACGCACAAACAGAATTCAAATTTATGTAAAAATCCCATGAACTTTTAGTACTTCAGATTTGAATAAGATTTATGGATTTTTGAGTGTGTGTGTGTGTGTGTGTGTGTGTGTTCAGGAATTTGCAGCCTGGGTAAATGACACGGACGAGCACGGGTTTGTGGTGGTGTCGTTCGGCGCAGGGGTGAAGTACCTCTCTGATGACATCAGTTACAAGCTGGCAGGAGCGCTGAGCCGACTACCTCAGAAAGTCATCTGGAGGTAGGAATACTGCTGCCCACTCACTAATTTATTTAGGATTGCACCGGAATCTCGGCAGCTGGATATGAGTAAAAATAATGATGATGATGATGATGATGATAATGGCAGCTTGTTCTGATATTATTATTATTATTATTATTATTATTATAAAATGGGGACTCAGTCAACACCTTCTGACCAATCAGATTCTGGACTTCAGCAGCATTGTGATATGAATCTTCCTCAGATGAACTACAGTCATGGGGGGGGGGAATCCATCATCCTTCAATTCTGTTTTTATTTATCAGGGCCTAAATAATCATATAATGTTCACTGGCTTCTATAAACAAACATTAAACCTCGGGTGACAACAAGAGTAAAACAACACGTTTCAATATTCACCAGCCACTTTAATAGGAACTTGTTCTTGATTCTCAGATCCCTGTTCTTGGCTGCAGGAGTGGAACCCAATGCGGTCTTCTGCTGTTGCATGCTTTTCTGCTCACCACGGTGGCAAAGAGTTATGAGTTACTGTATACTTCCTGGCAGCTTGAACCAGTCTGGCCATTTTCCTCTGACCTCTCTTATCACCAAGGCGTTTGTTTCCACACAGAGAACTGTTGCTCACTCAGTGTTTTTTGTTTTTCGCACCATTCTGTGTAAACTCTAGAGACTCTATGTGAAAACCCCAGGAGATCAAATATTTCTGAAATACTCAAACCAGTCCATCTGGCTCAAACCAACACCCATACCACAGTGAAAGTCACACTTTGAGATCACAATGTTTCCCATTCTGATGTCTGAAGTGAACATTAACTGAAGGTCTTGATTTGAATCTGCATGATTTTATGCATCAAGGGACTGGCTGATTTTAAATAACTGCATAAAACAGTGGCTGTATGGCTGTTCCTAATAAAGTGGCCAGTGAGTGTATGTACAATATTATCATGCCAATAAGGAGAAGCTGTGCATGTTTGGGGTGCCATTTTACTCAAATAAGTAATGTTTGAGTTTTTATCATAGAATGGCATTTCATAATGAATGATATTAAAGGAGAACTGAAGTCATTTTTAAACTTGCTTTATTTCTTAATTAACCCCGTGGCTGCCACCCATAATTAATTGTAATGGGCCAGGCATATAGGACAAAAATGGGTCAAAATTGGGATATTTTGATAATCTTCCTCTAACTTGTTCAGAACTTTATTTTAAATATTTGTATAGAAAAATCACAAAAAACACTGTTGTAGAGTAAAAATAACTTTAGTAATCAAAAACAACTTAAACACCCAAGACAACGGGTCTGGTCAATGAGAACCTGTCCATAAACATGAATTACTAGTACTTGAAAACAGTGTATAACAAGGGTCCATACATTCCAAGTAACTGGGTACCATTTTTATGATGGTCTTTGGTATGACCCAACCATGAATAGAACTCACAATCTCCTGATTGAGAGGAGAGGCAGACACGCTAACCACTAGGCCAACTCGTGGTATGTGTTACTGTGAAGTAAAAGTAATATGCCATATAAGGTACATAAAAGGAGGTGTTTACGATGAGTGGCATACGTCATAAGGCACAGCAGTAAAAGATTTCATGACGTACATGACTCGTCCAAGGGCATTGAAGGGGTTAACGTGTTATTCAATTACGTTTTCGGTTTTAGTAACCTTATATCGTGACTTGTATTGGCAACTAATTACAATTAAATATTATACTTATCGGCCTATTCGGTTTTTAGCCATGTTGAATTTTGTTTGGTTCACGGCAGGCGTCGCTTATCCACACGATCTTCACAAGACTTGTGCGAGACTTCGAAACGTGAAGTGTCGGCCAAGTGTCAGTACTGCCATTTTGAAAACTGTTTTCCAAATGAAGTATTGCACAAAAACGAGTTTAAATGACAATCACTGTCTACTTTTTTTAAAACTTTATTGATTGCTTTCAAAACAAACAAAACTTCCGGTTTGATTACATCAGCATTCGAAAGAGGACGCGTGCGTCTTTTGACAACGTTGGCAGATGTTGGTCACTTTGATTTCTGCTGTACGTTTTACTTCCGTCCTACGATGTCTCACACAGGTCTCAACAAATCTCATTTATGGCCATTGCTTTGACATATGGACTGATATATATTACATAGCATATTTCAAACACTCATAATTGCTATAGCAGTGACAAAATAGGTATCAAAAAAATGCATTCCTATATTTAGTAAAATGAGATAAATAGAATTTTGATAAAAAATTTGCCTTCAGTTCTCCTTTAAAGAGTTGGTTAGTACTGGGACAGGAGACTGTGTGGGAAGACCAGATTCTGGCGTGACAGGGAATTTGACTTGATAAACTGTTCCTTCAAAAATCTCTCTTTCTCGCCTTCTTGAAATGAATAAGACAAAAACTCCTCTGTCCTGAAGACTTTTTTTCCCATAGAGAGAAACGTACTGACTGTTACAAAGCACTGACACTGGACACTCCTTCCATAAATGTTGAATAAACATGTCTTTACACAAAACTTCAATAACAACACAGTTTAATTTGTTTATTATCAATGAATTGGTGTTTGATTGGATTACTGTATGTGGAGCGTCCACTGTACCGGTCCTTGTGAATGAGTTGTTACTACAGAAATGAAAACATATTGAACAAGCACACTGATATAAACCTGTGATTTGGATTTAGAGTTAGCACTGATGTTCAACTGGGTTTTTCATGGCATTAGAAAGTCCTCCTCTGAAAATAAGTACACCCTTACTGTCTTTATTATTATTAGAGTATTATAAACCCAGTCAGGGCCGTCACTAGGTTTGAGAGACAGGGGTGGCTTAGCCCCTAGAGGTAAGATATTGCGCCCCGCGCAGCGCGCGCCGAATTTTTTTCAGTGCACTTGCTAAGGCGTCGTCTATACTCCCATGACAAAACTAATGCTAGTAGGCTACAACATCGTGTTTTCCCACACCGCTGACTTTGTTCACCATGGTAGTAACGTAATTCCTACTGAATTAGACAAGCTACAATATTGTCTTTCCTCACTTCCCGTAGCTCAATATAGCCCAGGTAAAGTTAAGCAAATGTAAACCGCTGACATCAAAT
>JAODXR010000022.1:17663944-17674210 GCA_028877395.1 Cathorops festae
AGAAACTAAGCTATTGTGTGCTTTTATTTTGAAGAGACTTGGGAGTAAACAAGAAGTAGGGGGATCTTGAACAGCAGTTGGATGTGAGTAACTAGTGGAGAGTTATGTTGTGTTACGAGAGCTAAATAAAGTTGGTGGAGGTTAACCAGAAGAACCGTCTGCTGGAATCTTTACCGCTTAACGTGACATGGTGTCAGAAGTGGAATAGCAGTAAGAAGCAGAGGAAGGGCAGCAGGAGAGTAAAAGTTATTTTTTTCCCATTACTTGTGAGCAGGAATATGAAGAATGATGCTGATGGCACAAATATGGATGTTGCACAGGCTCCCCAGCTTGCAGCTAACCCTGCTAATGCACCTCCAAATGCAACATTCACGATTCAACCTCCAGAAGCATTTGATTTTTCAAAACCCCAGGACTGGGGAAGATGGATTAGGAGGTTTGAAAGATTTAGGCAGGCCAGCAACCTGCATCTTAGCTCTCAAGCTAACCAGGTAAACACATTGATATACTGCATGGGGGATGAAGCAGATGATATACTGTGGGGCCAAACTTTATCCGAGCACAGAGACACCAGTATGGAGCTGTAAAAGACACCTTCGAAGCATAGTTTGTGCCCAGGAAAAATTTTAATATATGAAAGGGCGAGATTCAATCAAAGAGTACAGCAGGCTAATGAGACAGTGGGCTCCTTCATCACTGCTTTGTATACCTTGGCTGAGAACTGTAGCTATGGTGCACTTCATGATGAGCTGATAAGAGATTGCCTTGTAGTGGGACTCAGACACAAGTCTAGCAAAGAGGATGCAGCTGGACAGATATTTGACCTTGGAAAAGGCAGTGAACATGGCACGGCAGTCTGAAGTGATCAAAAGACAGCAAACAGATCTCAGAGGAGAAGCTAAAGGTGATATACTGTAGATGCTGTGATGGCTAAACACAAGAAACAAATGCAGCCTACACCAAAGACATCTTTTTAACATAAAAACCTGGCAACAAAAGCACCAACTGATTGCCAGCAATGCTACAGATGTGGGAAAGCCCCTGCACATGGAAAATGGCAGTGCCCTGCCAAAGATATGACATCCTACACATGGAAAAAAAGGACACTACAGTAAAGTGTTTAAGTCTGCCAAAGCAGTACATGTAGTGGAAACTAGTACAGGTTGTAGTGATACACCTTTGTTTCTTGGCTCAGTAGATGCAGGTACAGAGCCCTGGTACACAGAGTTGACTATCAGAAGCCACAAAGTGAGGTTTAAGATAGACATACGAGCTGATGTCTCAGCCATTACTGATAGAGACTCTCATTTAATTGAAACAGACAGACCACTATTTGGCCCAGGTGGTACTCCACTCTCTGTCATAGGCAAATACACAGAGTCGTTATGTAAGGGTGAGCAGGTGATTCAGGAGGATCAATAAATGTAATAAAAGACCTACATATAGCTCATATGAGGATCAATAAATGTAATAAAATACCTACATATAGCTTTACTAAGCAGGCCAGCTAATGTGAAGCTTAACATTGTTTCCAGGCTGGATAGTATAGATAAGAGAATGATGGCAGAGTCCTATCCAAAACTTTGTCAGGGTTTAGGAATGTTGCAGCAGCCATACACAATCAAACTTAAGCCAGATGCCATTCCCTTTTCCCTTACAACATAAAGATGTGTCCCTAAGGTGAAAGAGAAAGGTGAAAGAGGAGCTGGAGAGAATGGAGAGTATTGGTGTCATTGCAAGTGTTGAAGAGCCAACACACTGGTGCTCTGGGATGGTTCGTGTGCCATCAAAAAATGGCTTGGTGTGCATCTGTGTTGACCTCACCCACCTAAATGAAGCAGTCTGCATGGAGAAATACATCCTACTCTCAGTAGAGCAAATACTTGGATCTCTCTCAGGAGCTCAAGTCTTCAGCAAATTAGATGATAATAGAGGGTTTTGGCAAATTCCATTATCCTCTGAGTCAGCACGGCATACACTGTTCATAACTCCCTTTGACTGGTTCAATTTTAACAGATTGCCCTTTGGCATAGTTTCAACCCCAGAACATTTTCAGCAGAGGATGTCCATGGTCCTCGACAGGCTGCAGGGAGTAGTCTGTCACATGGATGATGTACTCGTATGGGGTAAAGATCAAGATGAGCATGACACCAGGCTACATGCAGTGCTGCACAAGCTCCAGGAAACTGGCATCACACTAAACATGGAGAAGTATGAGCTGAGCAGGTGCAAAGTCAAGTTCCTTGGCCACATCCTGTCTGCTGAAGGTGTGCAGCCAGACCCGGACAAGACAAAAGCTGTAAAAGACAGGAAAGAGCCATCTAACTCAGGTGAAGTCCACAGCTTCCTGGGAATTATTAATCAGCTAGGTAAATTCATTCCAGGACTGGCAGAGAAAGACAAGTGGATTCATATTCAAATATATCGTTGTGGTTTTCTGTTGGTGGTTTTTAATTCTTTGTATTCCATGGGTGTGTCGGAGCGTTTGGGAAAATGCGCGCTGTCAGTGCGTGTGTTCAGCGCAATGTGCCATGCAGTGGCAGCCTGCTCGCTCCAACCAGACAATAATCTAGAGTCTCTGCCCCAACTTCCACTCGATTTACGAATTCTGATCAAAGTAATTTTAAATAGCCTATCATGAAACATTAACATGTTTCTTTATATGCCTTTTTATTTGGGTAGCGTGACCAGACATCCTGGTTTGACTGGGACAGTCCCGATTTTGAGTTGTGTGTCCCCCAGTCCCGACAAAGGTCCGTCGGGATGCTGAAATGTCTCGGGTTACACCAAACACTAATAACTGTCCCGGTTACAGCAATCATATATAGCCAATGAGATGTCAATAAAGCTTCTAGCAATTCAACATGTGTTCTGGACAAGTTCTGGAATTTGATAAGTATCCTGTAAAAAAAATGTAAGAGATCAGAAGGTGTGTGTGTGTGTGTGTGTGTGTGTGTGTGTGTGTGTGTGTGTGTGTGTGTGTGTGTGTGTGAGTTGCTGAAAATGAGCTCCCCACCTAGATTCAATGGCCAAGAAATACTGTACGTTCTGGAAAATCTGTGCAAGTATTCCTGAAAGACTTCTTTCCATTTACAAAGATGCTGCTCCTTAGCAGGAGTTGGAGAAATAAGACATTTCAGTAACAGGTTCTGTCAAGCCTGTTTTCATAAAGCTTTATGATGCTTGCAAGTAAGCTGTTTGAAGAATTAAGTCAGTCTAAGTCAGTCAATCAACTAAGAATAAGTCAGTCAATCAACCAGAAGCATGTGCAAGATGTTATTTGGAAGAACAGCAATTAAATGTGACATGTAAAAGGCAATGCACAGCAAAGCTACATCCATATACATGCAACTGTATAACTGTGGTACACTGTCTTACCATGTATATAGAAATCATTGTAGATAAAATCACTTCATTTTGCTTTTACTTAAGTTATTGAACTTATTGAAATTTATTTTATTTATTCTTTTTTCAGACGATTTTATCTTCTTTTTTTAGACATGTTTACTTCTCTGATTCAGGAGCTTGGTAGCAAATTTGAATTTCCCTCTGGGGATTAATCAGAATCAGAATTACTTTATTAGTCATAAAGTACATGGAGTGATCTCCATAACTAATAACAATCCTATTAAAAATAATAGAGTAACAAGAGTTTCATTAAAGGAGCCTTCAATGCCCCCCCAACAGACTCCGCCCCCTCTGTTGAAAATGCATATACCTCGAGTTGCCTTTTAAATACTATGCCTTTTAAATATAATACAGATACTAATGTTGTAAAGCACTATAACATAACTGTTATACTGTTTAAATATTATATTTAAAATGCCTTTTAAATATAATACAGATACTAATGTTGTAAAGCACTATAACATAACTGACAAGATATTACTTTACAGTACATTACAACATCTACCAAGTCTACAGGGTCTGCAATGTTCTTATGAACAGATACAGTAAGTTACGAAGGTAACTATGTATCTGTGAGACTGAGGGATGACCGTCACTATGGTCTAAAAAAAGGAATGATCACCTTCATTCTGCCTATCACCGAGACCATATGTCAAAAAAGTCATGACCATGACCTCCGGAAGCAGAACGACTCATGCTATAAATAGCAGCGATTGCTCCCAGTTCAGTCTCCTACCTTGAGTGCCTCCGGATGGTCTGAATGACAAGGATAGTGACGGTCATCCCTCGGTCTCACAGATACATAGTTACGTTCGTAACTTAGGCTACTATCTGTTTTGACCTTGCTCTGACCGTCACTATGGTCTAAAAAAAGGGATGACACATACCAAAAGAGTCGCGAGGAACCCAGAATTAATCATTAGAACCTCGCTCGGTCACAGACACGAGGACGTCGTCGTCGACCGGAGCTGGGCGAGTTATGTCCACCCTGTAAAATCTGGTAAAAGTGCATGGCATAGCCCATGAAGCCGCTGCACAGATATTGCTTGCTGCCACACCCCTAAGGGCAGCCCAAGATGTAGCTACACTTCTAGTAGAGTGAGCCCTTGTACCCAAAGGGACTGCTATCCCCTGAGTCCTGTTAGCATGGGAAATAACCTCCACCAGCCAATGAGACAGCCTCTGTTTGGAAAGCGGCAGCCCGTGCTTCGCCACCCCATAACAGATAAAAAGTTGAGCGTGCATTCTCCTCAAGGACTGTGTATGGGCCAAATACACCCTCAAGGCCCTGACTGGGCACAAAGTGAGCAACTTGTCCTGCTCTGCCTGCGAGGCAGAGGAAGGCTGGAATTGGGACACCTCCAGAACCTGGTTGATGGACTGCTGATTAAGAACCTTTGGCAGAAAAGTTGGATTTGGCAAAAGCGACACACCAGTGCCTCCTGCCTTCCACCTTAGACAGTCGTTGCTAATGGAGAGAGCACACAGCTTTCCGACTCGCTTTGCTGAACAGAGTGCCAAGAGAAAAGCAGTCTTAAGGGACAAAGATCGCAAATCTGCGTCTGAAAGAGGCTCATATGGACCTTCAGTGAGCGATGTTAAGACTGTGGGCAGATCCCAGCTCGGCGCCCGCAAAGTGCGACCTGGACGCAACCGGTGGGCTCCCTTCAAGAACCGGCCAATCAAAGGATGCCTACCCAGGGGTCTGTTTTCTGCACTCTGGTGAAAGGCTAAAATGGCTGAAGCATAGACCTTTATTGTACTGACTGCCTTTCCTTGATCAAAATGGGACTGCAAGAAGCGTAAAACATGTGGCACAGAGCAAACTGCTGGCTCAAGATCCAGGCATGCATACCAATCTGTAAAAGATCCTCCGAGTACATAGCAAGCTCTAGTAAATGGAGCCGTGGCATTATCAAGTGTCTCTTGAACAGACTCATCTAGCAGCTCAGTGATGGACTCTGCAGGGGCCAAACCCATAGACGTAGGGCACCTGGGTTCGGATACCAGATCTGCCCATCCACCTGTGACAGAAGATCCGCTCTGCATGGTAACTGCCATGGCTGACCCTGCAGCAGCCAGAGCAGGTCCAGGAACCAAGGCCTCAACGGTCACCATGGAGCAATCAGCAGGACTGAGTGTTGGCCCCCTCTGATCCTCCGGAGGACCTGAGCTATGAGAAGGAATGGAAGAAAAGCATACAACAAGCTTGTTGGCCATTCTTGTGACAGAACATCCAGGCCCAGACTGCCCCCCTGCCCCGTGAGGGAGTACCATTCCGGGCAGTATGTTGTCTCTGCTGACGCAAAGGGATCCACTTGTGCAACACCATACCGTATCCAGATCTGGCTGATGATGTCCGTGTTCAGTCTCCATTCTCCTGGGAATGGCCCTGTCCTGGAGAGAATGTCGGCCATTCTGTTCTCCACACTCAGGATGTGCACTGCCCTCAGTGAAGAGAGTCTTGGCCATGCCCATGTCAGCAACTCCTCCGCCACCTGGAGGCACCACTGGGACCTCATGCCTCCTTGGTGATTCACATGATACACCGACGAGGTGCTGTCTGTTCTCACAAGAACATGATGCAGGAGACTTCGAAGAGCGAGATGGATGGCCTCCAGTTCGAGGACGTTTATGTGCTCCAACATCCACAGGGGTTGCCACATGCCCTTCACCGACCGTCCTTCCCAGACAGCTCCCCAGCCTGTCAGGGGCGCATCCGTCGAGATGACCTGTGTCTTGTGGGGAAGGCCCCCCAGTGGGACACCTCAGAGCAGGGACTCCTGGTCCCGCCAAGGACGTAGAGCTTGGATGCAAGCCCGAGACACATGCAGCCTCACCTGCCTGTCGTCTTTTGGATGGAGATGGAAAGCGTTGAACCAGCACTGCAGGGGGCGTGCCCTCAGTAGGCCAAGAGGAATTACTGCTACTGCTGCGGCCATCAAACCCAGCAGCTTCTCGACTCTGTGAGCCATAACAAGACTGCCCAAGTGGAAATACTTCAGCATTTCAATCAAGCTGTCCACTCTCCGTGGAGTGAGAGATGCTGTCATGCCGACTGAGTTGAGGAAGATGCCAAGGAATTCCACCTGTTGGCGTGGTTGCAGGTTGCTCTTCTTGTGGTTGACAATGAAGCCCAAGGATTGGATTTGGGCCAGAAATGCATCTGTGTCGCGCATTACCTGCTCTCGGGAAGGGGTGAAGATGAGCCAATCATCCAAGTAGGGTAGGATTTTCAGACCTTGAGCCTGGAGGGGGGACAGCATGGCTGACACCATATGAGTAAAAACCCTTGGGGCCAGGGAAAGGCCAAAAGGAAGGAGCTGGAACACCCTGCCCTAGAAGGCAAAACGCTGGAAGGGCCTGTGTTCTGAGCAGATAGGGACGTGGAAATAAGCGTCCTTTAGGTCCAGAGATGTGAACCACTCCCCTTGCCGGATGGAGTGCATCACCACTCTTGTGTGGACCATCTTGAAAGGCAGCACCTTGAGATATTGGTTCAAGGGCCTGAGGTCAAGAACAGGCCGATGACCGCCATCTTTTTTTGGGAACAATAAAATACTTGGAGTAGAACCCAGTGAGCTGTGCACTGGGCGGTACTTCTGAGATGGCCCCTTTTACAAGTAACTCTTGAACCTCCTTGATGATTATGGACATCAAAGCTGAGTCTTTTACAGATGTTACCCTGACCCCTGAAAATGTAGGGGGTCGGCATCAAAATTGCAATCGGTAGCCACGAATCACCGTAGCCATGACCCAAGGGTCTGGCGCAATCCCCTCCCAGGAGGTCCGTGACAGCTGGGAAGGATAATCGACGGGTGACCCAAAACTCCTATGCAGGACCGCCGCCGTGGCCTGCACCCCTGCCTGTGCCCCACTGCAGTCCTCTTCTTCCCCTGGGTTGGGGATTTGGGGCCGTACTTCGGTCGGGTGCACGAAATCCCCAGTCCTGTGGGGCCACCGGGTCGTTGCCTGCCGGTGGAGGCCAGGTGGGCTGCTGCAGCCTATACCTACCCATAGGCACCCGGCTGGCAGTTGAAGCCGACTTACGGCACATAAGCTGGACAGCTTCCCTAGATGCCGCAGTGCACTCAGCGTGATCAAGCACCTCCTGGGATCCTGGGTGAAATACATGCCCAGGTGCCACGGGGAGGCTCAGCAGCTCCTGCTTGATGGCTTCTAGCAGGGAGGTTTGTGCCAGCCAAACCTGTCTGTGGCACAGCACCGCAGAGGCCATAGCGTCCCCCATGTCTTGTCTCAGCTGGGAGTGGGAAGAAAGAGCTGTGTCCACCAGGACCCTGGCGTCCTGATCGTCTGGGCTCAGTGTCTTCCATAGAGCCGCCAGGGTGATGGCTAGTGTGTTACCCATTCGTGCTGCTTGTGCTGATGCATTAAAAGAGCGAGTGGCCAGGCGGTCCATCTTGGTGTACTCCTTACGAGGACAACGTGGATTGGGAGATGCGCGGGCAAGGCCCAGGGATGTCAATGCAGCTATTGATGGCTTAACTGGTGGCATTGCCCCCAGTCCAGTCTCAACTGGGTAACCAGCTGTTGCCAGCTGGCAGCAGCCTGCATGAAACCGGGGGCGTTCCGATGACTTACCCCATGTTGACTTGAGCATTGCTCCGTAGTCATCCGCCACAGGTATAGGAGGTGGTGGGGTAGCATGAGAGATGCCCTCCCAAACTACTCCCAAAGGAGCTGGGGCTGGTGCAGGTGCCTGAAGGCCCAGGACCTTGGCAGCACTCAGCACCTGTGATACCAGGGAGCTGACAGGTGCCTCTTCCATCCCCGTGGAGCCATCAGCCGGCTTTGCAGAGCCAGAATGCATGTCTCCCCCGAGACCATCCCTGCCTGTTATGTTGTCCGTCGCTGTGTGGGGAGCATAGAGGGATAGCACATCCACATCACCATGCCCATCCTCCTCACCGTAGCTCTCAGGCCTGGATGAGAGGGTATTCCACAGGCCCGGGGGGAGGGAAGTAGATGATGAGCTCTGGTGACCTTCCAGCCCGTCCATCCTCTGTGACGGAGCCTGGAGAACCGAGAGGATCTGGAGTGACTCCGCTTTACCACTCTCCGTCACCGTAGCTGAGGCAGGGTGCTTAGCAGGTCTGTGCGCCTCTCTTTGGGAAAGCCTATGGGGGGACTCCCGCTGCCGGTCACATGAATGCTTGCGTTTGTGCTTATGCCCATGCTTACTGGAGAGGGATGGCTGGTCGGGGGAGTGTCGCCTCTCTCTCCGGCTCTCGCACACATGGCCACCCACCTGGCTGGCCCAGCACTATCTTTCCCCCCTGGAGAGGTCGCAGACTGCACTGCAGGGGTTGTCCACATCCTCCAGCACGTGGGCAGCTCCAAGGCACATTGGACACTCCCTGTGCCCATGTCTGGAACTCATTGAGGCCCTGCAAATCCTGCAGTAGTGGGAAGCCATCATAGCCACACAGAGGCCTAGGTGGTCTGAAGTCTGGAGTCCTTCCTCCTTTATTAGTCCACCAAGGTATTATGGTGGCATGCACCAGCGCGCGAACGTACTTAACAGGCACACACTATCCCCACCGGCTGTGAACAGCGGTATAGGGCATGGCAGAGGAGAGTGTGGCAGAGGAGCACTGTTGCAGTCTACACCTGAATGTACCTGATAAAAATAAGAAAAGCATAGCACACAGTATTATGATGGCCCACAACAGGGCACAAATGCACTTAGGGGGCGCACACTAGCCCCAACAGCTGCGAACAGTGATATAGGGTATGCCACAGGATCACGATGGTGGCCCGCACCAGTGCATGAATGTACTTAACGAGCGCACACTAGCCCCACCAGCTGCGAACAGGGGTATAGGGCATGGCAGAGGAGGGTGTTGCAGAGGAGCACTGTCACCGCCTGTGCCTGAATGCACCTGATGGAAACAGGAAAAAAGCAGCACACAGTATTATGATGGCCCACAACAGCACATGAATGCGCTTAGCGGGCACACAATAGCCCTGCCAGCTGCAGACAGGGGTAAAGGGTGTGGCACGGAAACAACGCCGAGGCCTGCACAGCATGCAAACACACCTAGCAGGTTACACCAGTGAACAACAACAACAACAAAAGGCACAACACAATAACAAGAGTATATTACAAATCCAAACAATTCAATGCATGATAACAATTCAAACAAGTATAGCGCTAGGTGGCCTGTAACAGCAGTCTGACAGACACAAAATTTCCAGCTGCGACAACAGCAGTAAAAAAAAACAAAAAAAAAAAACACAGAACATAGGTATTACAGTGGCCCACACCAGCGTGCAAACGCACTTAGCGGGCTTGCACTAAGCCCACGGCTGTGAACAGCAGTATAGGCACACAGTGGTAACAAACTCAGATTACCCGGAAATCTAGCGCATATAACGTCAAACAAAAAGGATTCCTGAAAAAACAAGCTTACAGCCTACCGGCAAATTAAGCTAAGCATGTAGCTCAAAAATACACAAACCACAACAATCCTTGGGGACACAAAGCACCTGTACCACGCAGGTAACAAATTAGTGGAATGTGAAGCAAAGAAATCAGGATTTCTTACCTTACAGGTCTCTTACTGACGGTCTCGTATGAGGCGATCAAGATGAAAGACTGAACCGGGAGCAATCTCTGCTATTTATAATGCGAGTCATTCTGCTTCCAGAGGCCATGGACATGACTTTGTTGACATATGGTCTCAGTGATGGACAGAACGAAGGTGATCATTCCTTTTTTCAGACTGTAGTGACGGTCAGAGCGAGGTCGAAACAGATCGGCAATTCACATGTTGACTGTTGCCAGGGTAAGAAATAATTCTGACATCTCATTATATTCTTCATCCAAAGGTGAAG
>JAODXR010000022.1:20594032-20604760 GCA_028877395.1 Cathorops festae
CTTACACAAACAAAAACATTGATGGGAGCATAGACAGCATGCCGAGCCACTGCACGAAGGTGCGAGGGCCCATCATCACCGCTTGCGGCTTTAATTTGATGTTTGTTTTTGTTTGAGTGTTTTTGTCTGCCGGCGGTGGTGTAGCTCCGGACCCAGTTTTGGGTGTCAGTTCCGTCCAGGCCTTGGTTCTTCCTGGGTGATGCCTGTGCTCCTTGCTATGGACTACAGTGAGCTTGTTACTCATTTTAACATCATGGTTATCCAGCGTTCTGTGCTTTAGTGCTTGCTGTGGTGTTCCAAGCGATGTTGCTCAGTGGCAATGCAGTGGCTGGGCAGGCAGTTTGGGACACACCAGTGTTCGGCATGGCGGTGCGTCTGTGCTCGCTTTGTGGATCCATGGCGTGGTGCTCCGAGTGATGTTGCCAGTGGCATCGCGGTGGCTGTGCTGGTGGTGTGGGACTTATTCTCGTGCACCTTTTGGTGGGACTGTGGCTGCTACACCATTGAAATGACATCCTGATCTTTATTTGGTGGACTTTTTCACCCCCAATTTATTTATTTATTGTTCCCTATAATTGTAAAGTGACCTTGAGTTTTGAGAAAGGTGCTATATAAATAATTTATTATTATTATTATTATTATTATTATTATTATTATTATTAAACTGAACTCATCAATAGTGTCCCCTGCTGCCGATTTTCTGAATCAAACCGAAAAGTTCATCTACTTTGCCAGTGCCGCCATGATTGAAAATAACGTGATTGCATTCCTGTGCACTGATTAGCCAAAGGTCTTTTTTTTTCAGTTTTCTCAAATTTTAGAATTTTTTCAAAAGATGGAAATCTGTCTGTAAATGGAGATTTCCCACCTCTGTCATCAAAGCCCAGACCTCAATCCAATTGAGAATCTGTAGCATAACTTGAAGATTACTGTAACCAACACAACCCATCTAACTTGAATGATTTGGAGCAGTTTTGCCTTGAGGAATGGGCATAACTCTGTCAAGCTAATACAGAGATGCCCCAAGAGACTTGCAGCTATAATTGCAGCAAAAGGTGGCTCTACAAAGTATTGACTTTGGGGGTAATACCTATGCACGCTCCAGATTTCTGTTTTTTTTTTCATCTTAATTATTGTTTGTGTCACAATAAAACAACAATTTGCACCTTTAAATTGGTAGGCATGTTGTGTAAATCAAATGATGCTAAGCCCCCAAAAGTCCATTTTACTTCCAGCTTGTAATGCAACAAAACAGGACAAACCCCAAGGGGGATGAATACTTTTGCAAGACACTGTATGTGGCAGGGCATTCAGCACATGATCAACTTCAGGAGCAACAGAGACCCACTGACAGGAAACGGTGTCTCATTGGCTGCGGAGCTGAACTGCTTATTTGCCCAATTTGAGAATGGACCAGACAATTCACCCCAGCTGGACACTGCTGACCCCCCGATTACCCTGCAGACACAAGAGGTTAAGCAAATCCTGAGAACTGTTAACGTCAAGAAGGCAGAAGGTCCAGATGGGATTTTAGGCAGGGTGCTCAGGGACTGTGTTCATCAACTTTCAGAAGTTTTCACCAACATCTTTAACCTTTCCCTGGCATATGCTACTGTACCAGCCTGTCTAAAAACCGCCACTATCATCCCAGTGCCCAGACATACCAACATCAGCTCCCTTAATGACTACAGACCAGTCACACTCATGCCCATCATATTCAAGTGCTTCAAAAAACTAGGTCTGCAGCACATCAAAACCAGCCTCTCCCCTACTTTAGATTAATACCAGTATGCATATGGGCCAAATACATCCACAGAGGATGCCATAAACACAGCTCTCCACACCGCATTGACCCACTTGGAGCAGAAGGGAACATATGTAAGAATGCTTTTTGTTGATTACAGCTCTGCGTTCAATACTATTGTACCCAGCAGACTGGTTGAGAAACTGCTGGACCTGGGCCTCGGAAACAAACTGTGTTTGTCTCAAGGACTTTCTTAACAATCACTCACAGATGGTGAGACTTGGCCCTTATGTCTCCCCGAGTCTCACCGTCAGCACCGGAACATCAGAAGGGTGTGTGCTAAATCCCCACAAAATACAATTATAAAATTTGCTGACGACACAACAGTAGTGGCACTGATCTTTAATGGTGATGAGACAGCTTATAGGAATGAGATCTGCAAACTGACTGAATGGTGCGCAGATAACAACCTGTCAAACATCAAAAAGACAAAGGAGCTTCTTATAGACTTCAGATGGCATCAGGAGGAGCCCCTGCCACTGGAAATAAGGGGAGAGGAGGTGGAGAGGGTCTCCCGTTTTAAGTTCCTGGGTACCCACATCAGTGAGGACCTCAAGTGGATGGTTAACTCCAGTGTTCTGGTCAAAAAGGCTCAACAAAAACTATACTTCCTAAGGACTCTGAGGAAGACTAATCTCTCTGCAAAGCTGCTGGAATCATTCTACCAACTGCTCGGTTGAGAGCATATTGACATATTGCATACAGCCTGGTATGGAAATTGTTGAGCAGCAGACAGATCAGCTCTTCAGAGGGTTATTAATATGGCACAAAAAAAATTGTTCTGCCCCTGCTCCTCCTGGAAGACATCGACAGATCTCGCTGCCTCAGCAGAGCCTGCAACAGTGGTGGACGAAGTAAACCAATTGTGTACTTGAGTAAAAGTACAGTTACCTTGCATTGAATATTACTCAAGTAAAAGTAAAAGTATTCACCTCATTTTTTTACTTGAGTAGAAGTACAAAAGTATCTGCCTTCAAAAATACTTAAGTATTAAAAGTAAAAAATTTTTTTTTTTACTGTCACATCAAAACCCCTACTTGATGAACAGGTGAACAATGAAACAGTGCCTTGCATTTGCCTAATCAAACCCAAAATACTCAAAACTATATTATCTTTAAGTAAGACCAAGTGGTTTTGAAGCAACAACACAAAAAGCATTCCTTCAAGTTTCATTATTTTATTTTTCATTAATTTCACTTAGTTGTCATAAACGGAGTAGTCAATAGCATTCATTCATGACCTTAAAATCAGAGATTCAAAAGTAAAATGGATGGTATTTGTTATTTGTAAAAACTATCACATTCACAACTGTTTAAAATCAAGAAAAACAACAGAAATCATTCAACATAAACATTACATTTGACGAAACATTACCTAAGTTTTGAAGTGGCCATACAGTATATGAAGACAATAACAAAACGCAACAGTTTTAGAACGTGTGGAAAGAACTATATGAACCATTGTAATTACATTGGCAAGTAGTAAGGCAGTGCTTGAGACTAACTGAATGGAAACCTTAGAAGTGTGTTTCTCTCCCTCTCTCTCCCTCTGTGTGTGTGTGAGTGTGTAGAAGGGTTGTAGGAATGTTTGGGTAAACTGAATATGTGGATGCGATGGATGAGCTACATACAGTGTCAGAGAATTACACCCACCCCTCACATTTCTGCAGATTTGTTCATTTATCTTTTCATGGGACAACATTTAAGTGTGTGTGTGCGTGCGTAAGGGTTGTAGGTATGTTTGGGTAAACTGAATACGTAGATGGATTGGCTACATACAGAATGTCACAGAAGTACACCCACCTCTCACACTTCTGCAGATGTGTAAGTTTATCTTTTCATGGGACAACATTTAAGTTAACAGTAGCCATCATGCAACATTTATAACCGCTTCAATTTATTTTCACTGAAAGTTCACTAATACAGCCATTAATGTCTCAAAATTTACCTCTTAAAAGGGAGTACACCATGTTAAAATCTCAGAGATTATCATGATCTACATACAAAGAGAGAATCCTGCGAATTGTAACTACTGAAGCAGATCATGATCCTCTCTGAGATTTTAACATAGGTTGTACCCACTTTTGAGATGTACATTTTGGGACGAGGATGACAGCAGCAATGAATTCGGGTTCCACAAGCATGTCTGCGAAGCGGTGCTGCAGGCCCTCTTGAACAGCATCCACCAAAGGTTTGCAGTATCTGCTAGTGATGCGGATTTTGTCGAGCTTTGTGATGTGGAGCGTCTATGAGATTTTAACATATGGCATACTCAATTTTGAGACATTAATGACTGTATTTTGACTTATTTTGAGTAAACAATAAATTGAAGCGGCTATTTAAAGTTCTACACTGGCTACTTTTCATTGTCAAAATGAAATTTCTGTAATGTTGTCCCATGAAAAGATAGTCTTACAAATCTGCAAAAATGTGAGGGGTGTACTTACAAGGCTACATAGATTTCGACCAACTTCAACTCAAATATTTTCTATTCCTCTTCAGTAAGAGCTGGTTTTCAAAATTTTTTGCATCTAGCCGTGCTCGCCTAGGACTGAAAATGAGCCCTGCTGTACTGAACAGGCGCTCACACGCTGCTGATGCAGGTAAGGCCGTGTTAAGCTTCAAAGACAGCTTGCATACAGCAGGGTACGACTTCAGTACATCCTTGTGGTCAATCTTTGAGGCAAGGTAACCCTCTAATTGCTTCACACCTTCACCTTGACCAGCAGACTTCTTGAAGCTAGCAAAGAAGTCCTCATCATCCGATTCACTGGAGCCATTAGCTGGGGACAGGTGGACAGTCTCTTCTTCCAGATGGGCCTTGATGTAGTCCATGCCTGAAATAGACATGTCAATAAATAATTAGATGAATAATTTGTGTGTGTGTGTGTGTGTGTGTGTGTGTGTGTGTGTGTGTGTGTGTGTGTGCAGTGTTTCCCACAGAATTTGTTAGTCAAGGTGGTGGGGCATTAACAGTATATATTTTTTGGTTAAGCAACTTTAGAAATTACATTCACAACATGAAATCTTTATCTTTTCAGGGGACCTAGTCAAGGTGGTAGGTGTTTCTTGTCAAGGTGGCCGCCTTAGCAATAAAGTGCTGGTGGAAACCCTGGTGTGTGTGTGTGTGTGTGTGTGTAGCTAACATTACTCCTTTTCTGACATAAAAAAGGATAATTAATGTTGACTTGCCTCGTACTATAAGGTCTTTGTCAGAGGTCCACGATGTCTTAAACTTTGGGACAAGGATGGCAGCAGCAATGAATTCGGGTTCCACAAGCATGTCTGCGAAGCGGTGCTGCAGGCCCTCTTGAACAGCATCCACCAAAGGTTTGCAGTATCTGCTAGTGATGCGGATCTTGTCGAGCTTTGTGATGAGGAGCGTCAAAGTAGGCAGGAGCCATCCCATCTGGACATCGTTTTCGCCTTGCAGAATGTTGAGGGCTTTGCCGACTGGTCCCATTGTTCTGGCGTACTCCTCCAGAAAGGAGATTTCAACTGAGCTCAACCTAAAAGACAACGACAAAACATCAATTAACCAATTAATGGGGTTACATGTTTTACTGTGTGTGCGTGCACGTGTGTCTCAATTAAGTACTGTGCTGTATGCAAGGGTGACAACTTTTAGGCCCATCATAGAATCATAGATGTTCTCCATGCAATGTTGTGATTGATACATACACTAAATTTAACCATTTCTATGGCCCAGCTGAGGAACCTTGTAAGTTCATGAGCAGGCTGGAACACTCTACAATGAGCTTAATGCTCAGAAGCTTGTTCATCCATGATCTGGGGAACACTGGTATGAGTACATATCAGCCTTCCTTCCTATTATACTGTAACATTATGTATAAATGTAGTATGTGATGTCTTTCTTGTGGGCTTCGAGTCAATGTTTCAAGTAATAATATTTCAAGTAATGTTTCAAGTAATAATGTTTATAATAATAACAACCTTACTGGTGTAGTACAATTCTTACAGATAATGAAGAATTTCACAAACAAAAATACATTTGAAGCAGAGAAAGCATGCAGAATGTCCAAAAATAGTACTTACCTGGGCAACTTGAGACCAGTGAATAGGGTCCTCAGAGCTCCCTCTCCCTCATCTTTTACGATTCGCAGGATTCTCTCGACTGCCAGGAGCAATGAATTCCACCTTGTGGCATTGGGACGGATTAGCTGTATTTTGCACACGTCTTCCACCATCTCTGCAGCAGTTGTAGCTCGTCCGCACTTATTCCACAGCGCATAACATTTTGAAAATGTTGATCTTGACAGCCGTTTGTACGCATCATTTGAGGTTGCCTTTTCAGCATCCACTGTGGAGACCAGATTTAGCAGGTGGCAGGCGCATCTGTGATGTTTTGGGAGTTGAAATTGCAGGCCGTCATCTTCATTTAAGATGGCTGTGGCGTCGACAAAATCCACTTCTCCTTCCAAATGTTGGCCTTCTTCATCACCCATCTCCTCCCCATCATCTTCAGACTCATCTGAAACATCGTTGGGATTGGCATTGTTGTTTTCATCTTGCTCTCCATACATTCGGAATGCTTTCAAAAAATTTGAACCATTATCGGTCGTTGTCCTGACAATTTTGTTTTGTATACCAAATTCAGAGTGGATCTCGTGTAGTGCACTTCCCAGGACATCAAAAGTGTGTGGGCCTTTCAATTGCCTGCATGCTAGTGCAACGGAGCATCTCTCCAGGGTACTGGGGTCCAGCCAGTGGGCAGTCACTCCTAAAAAACTCCTTCGCCTTGTGCTCCAACAGTCTGTTGTTGTAGCAATGACACTGACTGTGGACATTGCTTCTTTGATGTTCCTCTTCATGTCAAGTGCGGCGTCATCAATCCTCCTCCGCAATGTTGTTCTTGATATTAGAGGGGCATTGGGCTGAAGGTCTTTCAGAAGCTCCTGAAAGGATGGCTGGTCCACCACGCTGAAGGGCTGGAGACTCTGTATCACGAAATTCACCACAGCTTGGTCCACACTTTTTCGATTAGCTACTGTTTCAACTAATTTCAGTTGCTTTGTGGGCCTAGATGATGAAGCTGCATCTTCTGTTTTGGCTTTTCTCTTCCATGGGGCGGTCATGGACAGGTATCTTGGTAATTGACTTGCATGTTTTCTCTGAGGAAAAAAAAAATAATGATAAGAATCACACGCCATTCACATAATGCCATCATTAATAAATTAACACTGGGCATCCCACAAAAAGTAAACTCATTGTTAGTTGGTGTTCATTAAAATGCAGAGGCCCCTACCAAAATGTGACAGAATTTACACACAGTTTCGCCATCACCGGTCCTCAACATATAATTTAAACTGACATTGATCCTGCTCCGAGTATACACAATTATCTTGTTGCTTCAATGCATTCGCCTTTTTTTTGCACCACGAACGTTAATAAATTATTAAAGGTGGACTCCGGAGAATACTAGTAAAGAGTAAGAAGTGTTGCTAGGTGAACCAATGATTAACACTTGTGTTTCCCGCCGAACTATGAGTATGACACAATTTGGTCATTTTTATTAATGATTAAAAACGGCGATAATTTCATAACTTTATCCATATTAATAATTCACACTAGAAAAGGTAAACAAGTGGACAACCCGTTTAGTATTAAACATAATTCACCACCAAACCGAACAATAATTTCGAACCAGCCACTTCATACCTAGCTTGGGGGACTTTTTCTGAGGCTGTCCACCAGTACATGGCGGGAAAGGGAAGCTAGCTCTCTAGAACCTAGCTCTAGCTAGCACCTAGAGCTAAGTTAGCTCCAGAACTCTGTGTGCAGCCCAACCAACGAACTGAACTCATAATATTAAACTTTTTTAAAACTAACTAATATTCAACTTGGCCGAATAATGTCGCTTCGCTCATATTTGCTTGCCTTCTCCTCCCTCATAGGAATGAATTGCAAAGTTCGCTTCGCTTGGCCATGAATTCGAGTGTATCCCCGGCGTTAACGTTTGATGTGGGAGGCTGTATTAAACTGGCACTTAGCATCTCCACAGATAATTTGGGTGCTAGCATATTGCTTTGGATAAAAGCATCTGTTAATGTAATGTATTTCAATGTGATATAATCAACCGGGGCATATTTATAAACCACCCTGTTGGTAGTAGTAGTCATCTAATGGCGAACTTACCTCGATGTGTTTTTTTTAATTTGACGGCGAGTTCCAGAATGATGACAGCGTAGTGTTCTTAATGCAGAGGAGACACTTGAAGTAATAGGAGTCTTTGTTCTTTTCGATGAATTCAAACAATTCGGCTAAATAAGGCCAGGGGTGTTGGGCACCAACTTCTGTTTCATCTGATGATGCTGCAGGCAGCTCCTCAGCCATTTACCTGACAAATAATATTAATAATCTCTACAAACTCACAACAACCACGTACATCACCTTGTACTTCTAGCTCCAGCGTGACTTTGCAATTCTTCATGGCGACACCTGTTGTAACTTCAGCAGATAGTCGCGCGCTGAGCGCTGATTGGTTATAGTCTGTGACGCGGTACACTTTGACCTTTTGGTATTTTATTAAAAATAAAAAAAGGAACGAGTAAGGAACGAGTGTTTCTGTAAATGTAAAGAAGTGAAAAGTAATAAATTTCGCTTTGAAATGTAGTGAAGTAAAAGTATAAAGTCTTACCAAATAAATGTACTTGAGTAAAGTACAGATACATGGAAATGTTACTTAAGTACAGTAACGAATTACATGTACTTCGTTACTGTCCACCACTGTTAGGTGCAGAGAAGTGATGAAAAGATTGCTTGCTATTGTTTGCCATCTTGCTCAGCATAATCTGGCCTTTAGAGGGCACAGGGAGAAGTTATTCGAGCACGGGAATGGGAATTTCCTGGGACAAGTGCAGCTAATGGCCAAATTTGACCCAGTGATGAAAGAGCATCTGTGGAAGATCAAAGAGAAAAAAATTGCAGATACCTACCTGAGCAAACGAATTCAAAACGAATTAATATGCCTTGTTGCCCAGTGCACCACTGCTGCCATAGTGGAGCGCGTGAAGAGGGCCAAATATTATGCTGTCATCATGGACTGCACTCCAGATGTGAGCCACAATGAGCAGCTATCAGTGCTGCTGCGAATTGTTAATTGTGAGCTCACAACGGGTGTTTCTATCCATGAGCACTTCATGGGATTTCTTGTGGCAGATGACACCACTGGCCAAGGTCTTCTGCAGCTATTTCTAGGACACCTGGAAAGATTGGGATTGGACCTCTCCAACTGCCGAGGCCAGTCTTACGATAATGGCAGTAATATGCAAGGCAAAACACAGGGTGTCCAGACGAGGATGCTGGAACTCAACCCCAAAGCACTGTGTGTGCCATGTGGCAGCCACACCTTAAACCTGGTGGTGGGGGATGCTGCAAAGTCCTCAACCATTTCTCTGGGATACTTTGGCACACTACAAAGGCTGTACAATTTGTTTAGTGGCTCTGTTCAGCGTTGGACCATCCTTCAGGAGCATGTGAAAGATTTCTCAGTCAAGGCCTTGTCCACTACAAGATGGGAGTGCCGGGTGGATGCTGTAAAGGCTGTGCGCTACCAACTCCCAGAGATCGTTGATGCGTTGACAGCTGTGCACGAGCATGCAACATTGAAGAAGGATCCAGAATGCGCCTCCACTGCTGACAGCCTCAAGGAGAACATGATGAAGTGGTCATTCATGGTGAGCACCTTTGTTTGGTACGATGTGTTATACCACATAAACCGTGTCAGTAAAATCTTGCAGAGCCCCAGTGTGTCTATTGAGACACTAAGGAGAGAGGTCATGGCAGTGGCAGACTACCTGGAAGAATATAGGGAGTGTGGCTTTAATTCTGCACAAACAGATGCCAGGGAAGTGGCAGAAAAGATGGAGGTGGAGATGAGCTGGCCTGTGGTGCGACAGAGAAAAAGGAAGAGGCAGTTTGATTATGAGGGAAGAGATGAGGATATGTCTACTCCAGAAGAGCTCTTCAAAAGAGAGTTTTTTCTCCATCTAGTGGACACAGCCAGAGCCACTTTAAGAGAAAGATTCTCGAACATGGAGGTCTTCTTTGACCTCTATGGGTTCCTTTACTCGTCCGAGTCATTGAGAGTCACCATTCAGACAGGGAAACTTGATGGTTGCTGCAGGAAGCTGGAGGAAGTAATAGGAGATGTGGATGGAGAGGACCTGAAGATGGAGCTCAAAGTAGCTGTCCAGTCCTTCCCCCCAGACATCACCTCTCCACTTCAAATGTTAGACCACATCTACAAGGAGAATGTCTTAGACATTTACCCAAACGTCAGCATAGCCCTGCGACATCTCCTTACTCTCCCAGTCACGGTTGCTTCAGGTGAGAGAAGCTTCTCTACGCTGAAACGCCTGAAAACATACATGCGTTCTACAATGTCCCAGGATAGGCTGTCTGCCCTTGCCACAATCTCAATAGAACATGAGGTCCAACAGTCCCTTGATATGGATGAAGTTATAAGCAGATTTGCAGAGGCCAAAGTGCGAAAGGTCAGATTTGTTTAAGAAGAAACTGCCACCTGTTCAGTGTTCATAAGAAGAGAAATAAACAGGAAAAAGAAGCAGGAAGATAGTGACAGTAATCCACATGGGCATACCAGGGAGAGAGAAGCAGAAGAGGTATAGAAACAGAGGGGCAGAAGGAGAGAGAGGAGGACAGTACAGAAACAGGGACAAGAAGTGAGGTAATGATTTTGCAATGCATTCCTGTGACTGCTTGATAATTAATCATGTAATCATTATCATCTCAAGCAAATTGAATGGTTTTGCATACTATGTATCATATTACAAAAAGTGTTAACTGTTAATGTCTTTGCATTTATTTTTTCTGTTCTAGATTTCTACAGATGGTACACATCCCCGACCCTGATGCATGAAAACCGGTGCCACACACACACAC
>JAODXR010000022.1:23791681-23801764 GCA_028877395.1 Cathorops festae
GCCCTGTGATGACCTGGCGACTTGTCCAGGGTGTACCCCGCCTTTCGCCCGTAGTCAGCTGGGATAGGCTCCAGCTCTCCTGCGACCCTGTAGAACAGGATAAAGCGGCTAGAGATAATGAGATGAGATGAGATAATATGCAAATAATTTAACAAGTTAATAAATATATACTGTTTCTAAAAGATCCTAAAAAGGAACAAACACCCAAATATAAAAGACAACTAGATAAAACAATAAAAACAACAAAAACAATTCTGTACATTTCCATAAATAGTAAGACAAAAAAATAAATAAAAAGAGAGATAACCCAGCACAAGCAAGAAGCCGTCCGCTCCTGCAGCCATGAAGGCGCTGGTCACGCACCCGCTTGTCACACTTGGGGTGAAAGTGGCGATTGTGGAAAGTTGGAGAAGGAATGCGAGGAATGAAAGAGCGTCTCCCAGCAGTGACCTTCAGGGTGAAATGTTGTCTCAGCAACCACCTTAAACGAGGCTGGTGCTGTCTCAGGGAGCCGAAGGACGATAAGATAGAAATTGTTTTGTCTTTCCAGACGTAATCTTTGCACATCCACACTGCTCATCCATATCTGTCCATTTTGTCCATTCTATTCACATTAGTCTCCAAAATACTTATTCCTCGCAAAGCCGAAAGTGTCTCCAAGATGACAGCCATGTTGTGGTTCAAGTTCTGAATAGGCACAGTCTGAGTGCTGACAGTTTTGCCCACCACTTCAATTATATCGGGCAGCTTTGTGGGGCTTTGAACAGCTGTCACCATTGTCTGATTTCCTCAATATACCCAGGCAATGCCTAATCCACTCAGCAAAAGTCCTGTAATCATGGTTCCAAATAGGTAGATATCTTTAATGTCCTCCACAGAAAGAATCACCAGGCACATGATCTGTGACCGCTCTCATGCGTCCAACATGTAACCAGCCATAAACCATAAGTTTATCAAATCCATGCTTTTTTTATAGTTTAGAAAGCAATGTGAGGAGAGTCTCTTCGAAAAGTACAGCAGACTAGACGAGACAGAGAAGCACAAGCAGGGAAAAAAAGTAGGGAGAGGAGAGCAGAGGAATGTGATTGCCTTCCGTGGAAGCATGGAGAAGAAGGCAGTCTATATATATGGAGGGACAGGTGATTGAGGAAATACGTGCCAGCTGTGATTCAGTAGGTGGAAGACAGGGGGCACTGTGTGTTCTGGGAGTTATAGTCTGGAGTGTCCATGTTTGTAGTCTGCTCATTTTCAGCGGGTTAACTGACAGAGCCCCCCCTGGATGAGCTACCTCTGGGAGCTACATTCTTTCTGGGATGCCCTCTACCTCTGAGTGATGGTTTGCTAGGGTGCTGGGCATGGGATTCTTGCTTCAGAAAGGGATCAAGGATGTCCTTGGACTTAACCCAGCTGTGTTCCTCAGACCCGTATCCTTCCCAGTCTACCAGGTACTCGACTTGGCCTCCTCTTCATCGTGAGTCGAGGATCTTGTTGACCTGGTAGATGGGCTCCTCCTCTAGGCTCAGTGAATGGTGTTCTTGGGTTGGTCTGTTGCTGGCAAGAAGCTCTGAGATGGAAGGTTTGAGATGTGGAATGTGGGAGACACTTGGCTGTGAGAGGGAAGTTCAAGACGGTAAGAAACTTCATTGATACGGCATAAAACTTTGAATGGCCCAATGTAGTGTGGCTGGAGTTTTCTACAGGTGTTGATTTCTCATAGGTTCTTAGTGGCCACCTATACTCTGTCACCCGGAAGGAAATTGGGAATCTTTCCTCTATGCTTAACTGCATATACCTTGTACTTGGCGCAGACTGATTCTAGCCATTGGTAAGCTTCCTCCCAGATGGCTTGACTGCGCTTGAACCAGTCATCAATGGCCTGCACCTGGCTGGGTGTGCTGTCCCGGGGAACAAGGTGATTGGTAGCTGAGTATGCACTGAAATGGTATCAGTTGGGTGGCAGAATGTTTTAGCGAGTTTTGTGCATACTCGGCCCAGGGCAGGAAGTGCGCCCAAGTCCCCCTGGTTGCGCATGCAATAGATCCTTAGAAAGCAGCCAATCTCTTGGTTTGCTCACTCCACTTGGCCATTGGACTGGGGGTGATAACTAGAGGTGAGGCTCATGGACACTCACAACCTTCTCATAAAGCTTGACCAGAACTTTGAGATGAATTGGGGTCCCTGATCACTAACTATATCTTCAGGAATGCCATAATACCTGAAGACCCGCTGGAATAATAACTCTGCTGTCTCAGAAGCTGTGAGGATACCTGGCAATGGAATGAGTTTCAAGGCTTTCGAGAATCAATCAATGGTTACCATTATTGTGATGTTGTTTTGAGAGGATGGGAGGTCTGTGATGAAGTCAATCACAAGGTGTGACCAAGATCTTTGTGGGATAGGTAGAGGACATAGTTTGCCAGTGGGAGGAGCTCGTGGAACCTTGGCCTGAGTGCACTTGGAGCAGGAGGCAATGAACTGGTTGATCTGAGAAAGCATATTCTCCCACCAGTACCTATTCTTTAACATCTGGTGAGTGTGTTGGCTATTCGAATGACCAGTGGAAGGAGATGCATGCACCCAAGTGATGAGTCTGCTGTGTAGATGTGTTGGCACATAGAGAAGACCAGGTTGGAGGTGAATGGGCTGAGTTTGCAGCTATGACTGGTGTATTTCATTGTCCAGGTCCCACGTGATGGACTGCACAAAGCGCTGTGGTGGAATGATGGGATGTGACCCTGTGTCCTTGTGGGAAGGCCCGAATGCCCTGGACAAAGCATCCACCTTGGCATTCTTCGAACCAGGATGGAAAGAAATATAAAGTCAAAGTGTGTGAAGAACAATGTCGACCTGGCCTGATGTGGATGTCTGAGGAACATATCAGAATGTCGTCAATGTAGGCGATGACATACTTGTCCAAAATATCCCGTAGCACATCATTGATGAAGCTTTGGAACACACTGGGTGCTGATGAAAGGCCCTACGGCATGACTCGGTATTCAAAGTGACCGGTGGCCATGCTGAAAGCAGTTTTCCATTCATCGCCCCTTTTAATCTGGATCAGATTATACGCACTGCGCAGATCAAGCTTGGAAAAGACCTTTGTGAATCGAAGTTGTTCCAGAGCTTCTGGCACCAAGGGAAGAGGATAAGCTTATTTGACAGTGACTCATTTAGGCCTCTGTAATCAAAGCCTTACTTTGCCCCCTTGTTTCTCCACAAAGAAGAAGCCTGCAGATGCGGGAGATTTGGATGGGCGGATATACCCCTGCTTGAGAGCCTCCTGACTGTGTTCCTCCATGGCAGTGTGTTCTTTTTGGAATAGGGGATAGATGCAACCTTGGGGCAGAGCCATACCTGGCAGTAGATCAATGGCAGTCGTATGGCCGGTGTGGCAGTAACCCGCAGACCTTCCCCTTACTAAAAGCTTTGGAAAGATCCAGGTAGCAATCAGGAAAATTGTCCATGGAGTCTGGTAGAGGACTTTCTACAGAGGTGGACACCTGGAACTGAGGATGAGAAAGACAGCTCCGAAAACACATGGGTGACCAATGGAAGATTTCTTTGCTTTGCCAAGAGATGAGAGGGTCATGGAGTTGTAGCCAGGGATATCCTAAAATAATATCATGACAAACAGTTGTCAATACATAGAGTGAGATGAGTTCCTTATGCATTACTCCCACCTGTATCTATACTGATTTAGTACGTGAAGTGACCAGCCCATCACCTATGGGTCCTCCATCGATGGTCCTGATGCTAAGTGTGCTGTGCAGAGGGGTGACTGGCAGGTTGAGCTTCTGCATGATGGTCTTACTGATAAAGTTCCCCTCTGCTCCTGAATCAATGAAAGCAGACAGGACATGAGTGGAAGATGCTACCTTCAGTAAGAATGGAATCTTGACGGATTTCGAGTTGAGCTCTCTCCCCAGACTTGTAGCTTGAACGGGTTTCTCTGCTGGGGTTTCCTGGGCTGGTCAGACTGGACAGTACCGAATGCTATTTTCGGAGCTCCCGCAGTAGAAGCATAACCCCTCCTTGCATTGTCTGGCATGCTCAGCAGGGGTTAATCTTGTGTGGGAGACCTCTATAGGTGAGTTTTCCTCTGGCAGTGGAGCAGGCTTGGCACCATCGTGGAGAGAGGGTTGGTGTTTTAAGAGTTGGTCAAGTCGAATCACCAGGTCTATGAGGGCATCCAGCGAGAGGTTCTCATCCCTACATGCCAGTTCGCTAATAATCTCGGGATTTAATCTTTGGCGAAAAATGGCTTTCAGAGCTGGATTATTCCATCTGTTGGTGGCTGCTAGCATCCTGAAGTCCAAGGCATACTCAGTGACACTTTGAGTACCCTGAGAACTGGTGAGTAGGCTCTCTCCAACCTCTATCCCCTCAGGTTCATGATCAAACACCCTCTTGAATAGGGAGAGAAATTGTTCATAGGATTTCATTTGTTCACCTCCTCTGTTCCAGACAGCTGTAGCCCAGCAGAGTGCTTTATCAGTGAGGAGAGACAGAAACTTAGTGATTTTGTGCTCATCTGATAAGTTGAACATGGGGGCGAAATACAAAGAACATTGCAATAAAAAAAAAAATCATTTACAAGCAGTGGTGTCTCCAGCAAACTTCTCTGGCATGGGGAGTTGCAACGCCGGACTAGGAGGAGACTTGGGGCACACTAGGAGGGCCTGCGACATCATAGTTGCAAGCTGTGTTATTCTGGTGTTAAGATCGGCAAGCATCTGTTGATGCTCTCCCAGCAAACGCCTCTGCACATTGAGAGCAGTCTGTTTTGAATCCTCCACTACATCCATGCTGGTGAAGTATCCTGTGAGAATGCATGCACTTACAGATGTATGTGTGGAGGAAGACAGATTGCAGAGAGTCAATCAAGCCAAATCGAGGGACTGGAATTGGTGTTGGCAAACTAGCGAGGGTTGGGCGATCAGCAAACAACATTATGTAGGAGAGACAAAGAGTGAGAAAACGAGGAGGAAATAGCAAGGGTTAAGAATCAGAGAAACAATCAGAAAGATACAAGGCTTGGTATGAACTGGAGAATCAGGACAATACTTTGCAATGGTGTGTTTGTAACTTGGGCTTATATGGAGGGACAGGTGATTGAGGAAATGTGTGCCAGCTGTGATTCAGTTGGTGGGAGACAGAGGGTGCTGTGTGTTCTGAGAGTTGTAGTCCGGAGTGTCCATGTTTGTAGTCTGCTCATTCTCAGTGGGTTTCAGGTGAGAATGCCTACCCTAGGTCCCTAAACCACACCTTCAACAGTCTAAACAAGTTCTCTACCTAGCTGCAGTTCAGGAACAGGTGCTCTACATCTTCATCTTGACCACAGAAGGAACACTCCCTTGCTACTACTGTATTCATTCAGGTGTGCCACATGTCTGTTTGTAGCTATGGCTTTGTAGATCACTCTCCATTTTAGATCAGCAGTTCGTTTCTCTATGGGGGGTTTGTATAGGGCCTGTCAGCATCCTTTCATAGAGAAGTCTGGGCCAAACAAACCTGACCACCCTGAGGCCTTCAACCCTCTCAGTGCTGTCTGGTGTGTCACTTTTATACAAGTAGTGTAGATTGCCTTCTTGGATAGGCTCTTGAAGTTCCCCAGCACCAGAGTTTGAAAAGAGAGGAGCATGTCCCCATCCTCTTCATATGGTTGTTCCACAGCTGCTTAAAAAGTGAAGGCTGGGCAATAATTGCTATGCTCATTCATCTCTGTGTCAGGCCTCCTTAAGGCTCCTCTGCAGCCCTCAGCCAGCGCCTCTTGGAGTTTGTTGATGAATTTTTCTACTAGGCAAGGGGACAATAAGCCAGTGACATTTTTTTATGAAGGCCACTGATTTCCACCCATTGCCATCTCTCAGCTGAGCCAGTGTTGTGCACCCACTCCTCCGCAGGGATGCCTGTATGCTTGTGGAGTTCAGCAGTCTTGATGAAATCCATGATTCTCAGAGAGCCTACATCAGAGGCTCTCTGAGAATCCATTTCTCTGGCTGAGAGAGATGCCTGTGAACTGTAAACACCTGCTGCCATCTTCACAGCATTGACTGGTAGAACTTGGGAAGGCTCCCCAACTCCATCTGCTGTGTGTTCAACAGGAGCAGCTGCTGGGTGTAGCCAAAGCCCTCCACTTTCCTCAGAAATGTGCTCACTGTTTTTTTCCACATTGCATCTTTGTTGTATAGCAGCTTCTGCACTGCCTGCAGCCAGAAAGTGGAGATCCGACTGTGTATGTTGATCAGGCCTTGTCCTCCTTCTTGTACTGGTAAATAAAGCACTGGTGCCCTAGTCCAGTGTTGGCCCGACCAGAAAAAGTTCACCACTCTCCTCTGCATTTCGTGTATGAGATCCACAGGTAGTTCCAGGATGCCAAGTTTGTGCCATAGGGTGGAGGCAGCCAGATTGTTTGTCACCAAGACCTTCCCCATGTAGGACAACTGGGACGATACCCAATTCCATTTTGAATGCTTAGCAACCACCTTCTCCAGCATGCCCTCCCAATTCTTTTTCTTAAAATCTTCTGTCCCTAAAAACACACCCAGGAACTTCATCCCATCCTTTCCCCATTGTAAGCCTCCTGGTATTCGTCCAGTATTCTCCCACCTACCTGTGAGGAGTCCCTCACTCTTTCCCCAGTTGACTTTGGTTGAGGATGTGCTCTCATATATTGCCAGACTGGCATTAAGTCCTGCTACATCTTCCTGCTTCGTAATAAAAGCTGTAATATCATCTGCATATGTAGACAATATAGATTTTTCTCCTGTGGGATCATTGACACAATAAATTTATCCAAATCTGAGAAGTAGTCCCTCACCTCCACCATTTTCTCAAATGTTTCATCTAAAAATGTTTTAATTTCCTCTAAAGAGTAGAGCTGTTCGTCCATTGCCTGTGAGCCCAGATAAGACAGGCTGGAGATATCAGACAGAGCACTCTCATTCCCCATTACCTCATCACCCCCTTCTTCTGCCAGTAGCTCTCAGGTGTTCAGTACAGTGGTGTCCGTGACAGGTAGGTCAGTAACAGGCTCTGGAGTGATGGTCTCTGCCCTGCTATCTGACCCCAGATCAGTGCCTTCCCCATCATTCCCCAAAGCAGGGTTCTGCTCCACTGACTGTGCCTCAGTGTATCAGTTTCTGTCTCATTTTTATCCCCTGTGTTTCCCATTGAAACATTACTGTCACTGATTTTTTTTTTTGTCCCGGTGGTCCTTCTGCAGCCGGGACGCTTGAGTCAGAAATCTCCATTTGTTTCCATAGTTCTTCGAGTCCCTTTTGGACCACAACTGAACCATCACTGGTCCTGTCGCCCTCATCAGACTGAGCTTTATGAGGGCATACAAACTTTTTATGACCGAAATCACCATATTCAAAACATTGTATGCTCCCCATAGTCGCATACAGCATGTAAGATTTATTTCCGTGCAAAACACGAAAAGAAACATCTAATGTTGAAGACTCGAGGAACATGAAGACCTGCTGCCGAAAAGGCAGCACATGTTTCAGTTCTTACAGCCCAATGGAATAATTTTTATTGTGCTGGCGAATTTCCCGAACTTTGAGAGCTCGCGCTCGATGTCACTGTTCGGAATAAAAGGGGGAACACTGGAGATGGTGACTTTGACTTTGGGTGAAACTAGTGGCATAATTGGCACAAACACTTCATTTATCCACACCCTGGTCTCAACAAGATGATTCACCAGACATTCCTCCTTAAAAAAAATATCACTACTGCTTTATTAGCGATGTTTTCATACCCGACCTGCTTACCGACTGCAAGCAGCACATCTTCCACAATCAATTCCGCTTCAGGGACACGCCTGATTCCGTGGCAGAGTGAAAGGAGAGGCCCACACCCACCCAGGTGAGATGCCATCCCTTCACCCCGCCATATCACCACTTCCCTCCTAACAAAACCAAATCAACAATTAACACAAATTCTTAAATAACACTAAACTAAAAGTTATTATTTCAATGCTTAAAGCAAGAAAAAAGCAAGAAATAAAAGTATGAAAAAAAGAAAGGGATAAACCCCAAACAATTGTGCTCTCACAGTGAATCCTCATGCACTCACTCACATGCTCCCAGCATGCAACAGAGAGAGAGAGAGAGAGAGAGAGACAAACACAGAGAGAGGAGAGAGAGAGACACACACACACACACACACACACAGACAGACACACATACATAGAGAGAGACGCACATACACACAGACAGAGAGAAAGAGATAGACACAGCAACAGACACACACACAGACACGCACACAGCAACAGAGAAAGAGAGAGGCAGACAGACAGACAGACAGACAGAGAGAGAGAGAGGGAGAGAGAGAGACATACACACAGCAACAGAGAGACAGAGAGATAGACACACACAGACAGACAGACACAGAGAGAGACACAGACAGACATACACACAGAGAAAGAGACAGACACAGAGAGAGAGAGAGAGACAGACAGACAGAGAGAGAGAGAGAGAGCGAGATAGTCACACAAACAGACAGACACAGAGAGAGACACAGAGATAGAGACAGACACAGAGAGAGAGACAGACATACACACAGACAGACACAGAGAGATACAGAGAGAGAGACATACACACACAGATAGACACAGAGAGATACAGAGAGAGAGAGAGCAACAGAGAGACAGACACAGGCACACATCAACAGAGAGAGAGGCAGACAGATACAAACAGAGAGAGACACACATACACACACAGCAACAGAGAGAGAGAGAGAGAGACAGAGGCAAACAGAAGACACAGACAAAGACACATGCACACACAGCAACAGAGACAGACACACACACACAGACACACACAGAGAGAGAGACACACACAGAGATACAGAGAGAGAGAGACAGACAGACAAGACACACACACAGAAAGAGATGTACACACACAGCAACACACAGAGAGAGAGACACAGACAGACAGAGAGAGAGACATACACACACCCCTCAAATGACTGTTGGACTGTCGACCACATTAACTACCAATTAACTTCGAATCTTAAGCTCAGCCCTTGAAAAAAATTAAATAAATAAAACGAGAATAAAAAGCTCATAAGCTCTTAAATGGGCCGTTGCTAGGCAACAAGGCCACCAGTGTTTAATTCACGCACGAGTTTAATTTTCACTTACAGATCCGTTTCACTCCGAGATAAATGTCACATCCTCACTGCGAGATTACACACGAACACACAGCTTCTGTTTCTGACTCCACACACACACACACACACAGTGTAGGGCTCAGCGAAGTGGGCACTTCTGCACGACACTTTTTAAATCATAAAGGACAATTTTTATTATAATTACTGTAAAATACTTATACATAAGCAGGCAGTGAGGTAGTCAAGACCACACACACACACACACACACACACACACACACACAAATAAAAGAACAGCTTTACATTGTTACGCTTGCAAGTGAGTATAACCAGTTAAAGGGGAGAGGTGGTGGAGCAGAGTTTCACCAAATAAAATGTATTTTACAGACGAGCAACGGTCCAAAATTCAAGCTCAAAGTCTATTCCAAAATGTCGATTAGAACAATGCAAAGCCAAAGCATCAAGTCTTCCCCCCAACAGTCTCGCACAGGCATTCCCGAGCAGGTCTCTGCCACCACATCCCCCCGAGACGAGAGGAAGAGCCACGCTGATGAAGTGTGGACACACCTGCACGCGCTGCGTCCCATTGGGCTGATTGCTTCCTTCCCTGCAGCAGCGCACCTGCAGGAAATCAACAAAATGCACAACATGGCTTACAGCAAAGGGGCATAGCCCAGAGGCCCATGACAACATACAATTGAAATGTAACCAATGTTCAGAATTTCATTTAGTCAGCTGTATAAAATTTTTTATTTATAAATTTATCAGTTTTATTTATTTTTTACAGAGTTCCTAAGACGTGTGAAAAGTTTTACATCATAATATTGGTTTAACAAATTCTAAAAATTAATGTGTATACATATAGTACAGGGCGGTACGATGGTATAGTGGTTAGCGCTGTTGCCTCACAGCAAGAAGGTCCAGGTTCGGCCCCGTGGCCAGCGAGGGCCTTTCTGTGTGGAGTTT
>JAODXR010000022.1:25003317-25014595 GCA_028877395.1 Cathorops festae
AGCTGGGATAGGCTCCAGCTTGCCTGCGACCCTGTAGAACAGGATAAAGCGGCTAGAGATAATGAGATGAGATGACAGTTCTCTGTATTTTTACATGAGCTTACAGAAGGAAAACACATTTGATGCAATCCGATAATACTTTTTCACTGTGACTATTTTAAGAAATGATAAACATTCTTCTAAAGCATCACTCGTGTTGTTTTCTGTGGGTCTCTGTATGGATACAATATTCAGGCATGAGATTTTTCAGCTAAAAATCTGATTGAAGACTTCCCTTTCAGTGTTATTATATTAAAATTCGTGTATTATTTCAGATTTTTCACTCTGAGCTCTCTCATGCCTGATACATGAGTCCCATAACCTAGAGTAATTGATAGAACAATATCAACAATTCAAAAACACTCTAATTGTATGAATTTCAAATGATTTGCAGTTAATTGGGATCCACTGTTTTTATCATTTCAACCGTACATCAGACCCTCGGCCAACTGAAAATGTCGTTCACGCGCTTTTCTCCCCCATGAGAATTTTGAAAAGTTGGCAAGTGTGCTTTTTACACAACCTGCTGAAAGGTTTTTCTTTAGTAAGGTTTGGTCTAGGATCAGGTGTAGCATAGCATTTAATTCAGTGCCTTAATAATATCATCAGTGGAAGCATGGCCGTAGCCAGCTCTGAGGCCCCCGCGGTTCGGACCTCGGTCATTTTTAAGAGCTGAAAATACATTTGTACGCTAAAGAATAACATTAAAACGTCTCTGTAAAAAGTGCATTGTTATGTTAAACATTGATTCTGTCTTCTGCGTCTGTTGCGTGCGGCTCTGAGACCAAGAACACAAAAACGGATGAGCTCGCGACTCGGGGGAGGAATGCAGTGCAGGAGACACATTTTTTTTCATGGGAACCATCAGCGCACTTTCATCAAGCTGTTAAATTTACATTTTCGAAGCAGCGCAGTTGTAGCCTACCTTGTTTGTAATTTTTAAAATAAATTATTCGATAAGCCAAAGCAGTAGAGTGGAAAGTTTCAACTTATGTTTGGCTTCAATAACGTTGCCTAAAACATGATGGTGTATACTGATTTTTTTTTTCCCAGAATGTTTTTTTGTGTGTGTAGGTGTAACAGATGCCAGATTGTTAATATACTGTATCTTAGGTCCATAGGCTACATGGTTAGGGTATCTTTTGTCCTCATTGCTTGGGCCAGATCAAACTATTAAACAAGCTTAAATTATTCTTACTCTTGCCACATACATTTTTTTTCCAAAACTGATGATATTCAGTTCAAACACCATTAAAAGTAATTTCAGGAAAAGATCTCTTGTGTGATGTGTAATTCACCCTACTCATTTAAATATGTCGAACATTTTGCGGCGCGCTTTGCGCATCACGGACCTCGGTGATTTTAAAATGCTGCTCCGCCCCGATCATCTCTGCCCCTTTTTCCCTGAGCAGCAGGGTTTGAAACTCCAGCTATATGCCGCCATATAGTGCACTTGTCAGCAACTTTGTTGCTTCGTTCATTAACCACAGGTTACCGTATCATTGATTTTATCTGAGCCGTTAACGAACGTTCTAAACAATTCTAACGTAAGAGATCCTCACCATGTAGCCTATGGAACTAAGATACATCTGGCATCCGTTACACCTACACACACATTCTGGGGTAAAAAAAAATCAATATACACCACCATGTTTTAGGCAAAGTTATCCAAGGCAAACAAGTTGAAACTGAGAAATCTGTGTGCTCATTTTGAATTTAGTGCCAGCAAGAGTGGCTTGTTTATCAGGGATAAATTTAATCTAGATATTAGTTCATATGTTTAAAGTCTTTTTCTGTGAAGATGCTTTGCTACAATGTCTGTTTTTAAAAGCACTATACAAGTCAACTGACTTGACTAATTTTTCAAGAAAGTTGGCATGGGGCAACAAAAGACTGGAAAAACTGTGTAGTGTTTAAAATAATAGTTGTCTCTTTGTCTATAATAATAGAAAATAGATATTGTTGTTAATAATAATAATAGGTAATTTGGTAACAGGTCAGTAAAATGATTGGGTACGAGAAGAGCGTCCCAGAGAGGCTGAGTCTGACAGAAGTAAAGATGGGGAGGGATTCACCACTCTGTGAAAGAGTACGGAGCCATGCAGTTGTAATGAATGTAATACAGGCAAAAAGTGCCACAGTTTCAGAATAACATTCCTCAATGTAAAATTGCAGAGAATTCAGAGATCACATTTATGGCACCTATCATTAAAAGATTCAGAAAATCGGGAGACATTTCTGTACACACTTGTGTACAGAAATGATCTGTCCTTCAGGTGACAGTATATTATAAATGGACAATTCTGCCATGGAAATATAGTTGCATGGGCTCAGGAATATTTCCAAAAACCATTGCCTGTGAACAAAGTTCATCAATGCATCCACAAATGCAAGTTAAAACCATATAGAAACAATATCCAGAAACACCGCTATCTTCTCTGGGCCTATGCTCATTTATGATGGACTGAGGGGAAGTGGAAAACTGTCCTGTGGTCTGACAATTGAAATTTTAAATTCTTTTTGGACATCATGGATGCTGCATCCTCTGGGCTAAAGAGGCAAGGGATCATCCAGCTCATCAGTGCACAGTTCAAAAGCCAGCATCTGTAATAGTATGGGGTGCATTTAGTGCACATGGCATGGGTAACTTGCACATCTGGGAATGCATCATTTAATGTATACAGGTTTTGGAGCAACATGCTGCTATCCAGACTACATCATTTTACAGGGAAGGCCTTGCCATCATTTCAGCAAGCCTGCCAAACCACATTCTGCATGTATTACAACTGCATGGCCCTGTAGTAAAAGGGTACAGGTCTGTCTGCAGTCCAGACCTGGTTCCCACTGAAAACATTTGACATTTTATGAAGCATAAAATATGACAAAAGAGACCTCGAACTGTTGAGCAACTCAAATTGTATATCAGGCAAGAATGGGACAACATTTCACTTTCAGAACTACAGCAATTGGTCTCCTCAGTTCCCAAACATTTGCAGTGTGGTGTTAAAAGTAGATGAGATGCAACACAGTGGTAAACATACCCCGTCCACACTTCTTTGAAACATGTTGCTGGCATCAAATGCAAAATGAGCATACATTTAAAAAAAATTCTCAGTTTCAAAATCTGATATGTTGTCTTCACTATTTTCATTGAAATGATTTTGCAAGTCATTGCATTCGGGGCTTTATTTACATTTTACACAGCGTCAGTTCTTTCGGAATAGGGGTTGTTTAATTGCAATATAATCTACAGATTAATCACTACACTTAATATTATTTAAGGATGTATTATTTTGAATGTAGTCCTGTCTTCATAAACAACTGCAAAGCTGCTTCATATATTGTCACTGATTTAATGTTCACATCAAACATCAGGAGGTCCGACCAATAAAATAACAGATAAAACAGAACAAATATAATTTAGTCATGGACACCTATGCTCCTGCATTGCATAAGCATGTCCGTTTTCATAACACTGCTCCTGTGTTCATTCTGATTCTTTGACTAAACTCTCTGGTGGCATCTTTCAGTCAGTCTTTGCAAGAACTACTGAAGATGTATGTCACTGACCATCAAACGTGTAAGGAAACTTGCACATCTTCTAGGATGCTGGAGGGAAGCTGGAGAAAAGCTTCAAACTGGATGCATTTTATCCATAAATATATGAAAAAACAACTAATGTAAATGCTTGATTTTAATACAGTAATTATAGCAAGAGTAATCTGAAAAAGTTGCTCTCACTATACTGCCGAATGTGAAAAATTTTTGCTAGAAAATTGTGTTAAAACCCAGTTGCTGCCCATGTTTGGTATTATAGGAGACTGCATTTTTGACCAACACTTTTTTTTTTTTTGTGGAATATTGAAGGCTCTGGTAGGTTTTTAAAAATGGTCTCAAAAACTAAATCAGTGCCTTTTTAAAATTGTACTCCATGTCTTCCTTTTTATGTTTATTCGTTTAGCAGATCCAAAAATAGCATGTGATAGAACCAGTAAATTCCATTCCCGTGTAGTTGAGCAACAGCAGTGGCACTGTGTAGCAGTCCTGTGATTGAAACTCGCAAGTGTCTGGTCACCTATTTTATTTTGTGTACACATGCACAGTGTGTGGTTAAAGTGTACATGTACATGTATACAGGGTTTCCCCTCAAGCATCATCGCGTAGTGGCTCTGCTACGTTTAATTTACTGACCGATACACGTAGTGACACACTGCTACCTGTTAAACTGCTGCCGCGATGCATACAGTTTTTAGGCCTACAGTGCTAGAATCAACGTGCATGTGTTTTGTAGCCTTTGAGCAAGCCCATGGCCCTAAACTTAACCTAATTTCACAGCTGATATCCGAGAGGGGTATTCCACGCTGATTGGCTGCATGTGTGTGGTATCCCACATTAATTGGACAAGTGATGAGCGATGAATATTCATTGGTAACTTGTGTAAAAATGGCAGAGCCTTCAAACCAGGTACAACTGAGCAAGACACCGACGGGTTGCAGCTTAATTATGGAGTTTTTCATCAAGAAAACTGCAGAAAATAACTCTGCAACAGTGGCTGACCATAGTTGTGAGACCGTGATGACCAGTTTGCTGCAGGTTGCTGACTGAATTTTGCCAAATGATGGTTCATCTGATTTTTTTTTTCTATTTTATCATGGTTTATTGTTCTCTTCAGTCTTGAATATTAGGTATTTAGTCATCTGCACTTTTGCCAAAATTTAATGATCAGTATTTTGATCAACTCATGCCATGTTGTATCACCATTCACTTTGTTTGATGTGAAATAAACTGCAGTTTCCTTTAGAACAGTACACTGCTTGTGAGATGCAAGTGGGTGGTTTTGAGTTTGTTTTTTTTTCTTCTGTTTTAGGGTGGGGATTCAGTAAAATAAAATATAGCTGGTTTTTTTTATTTACTGTTTGATATCAAACACATTAAGAAGGCAAGTAATTCCACGAGTTAACTTTTGACAAGGCACACCTGTTAACTGAAAAGCATTACAGGTGACTACTTATGAAGCTGGTTAAGATAATGCCAATCATGTGCAAAGCTGTTTTCAAGGTAAAACGGTGACTACACTGAAGAACCTAATCTATGAAGCACAGTATTTTTTAAAACACTTTTTTTTTTCAAAACTCAAAATACAGAGAAAGTGATGAATTGGGTGTGTCCAAACATTTGACTGACTTTTTTTTTTTAAGACATTATCTGACAGAAATATGAGGCTTCTATATTTCGTGAAATTACATTCTAAAAGATTATTCTCTTGTGTTTTCTCTAGGCTGTGGCAGAGCTGAAAAAGAATGGTCTAGATATGAACTTTTCTTTCCTCAATTATGCTCAGTCTAGCCAGTGCCGAAACTGGTCAGACAGCTCAGTGAGTTATGCTGCTGGAGCTCTTGTAGTTCATTGAGGTGAAGTCACCCAGGAGCAACTTCCACAGCTTCTTTGAAGACCTCAGAAACTTCCCCAACTACTTTAAGCACCCTCACTCTCTCTCCACCTTCTAACCCCATTTCCTTATTTTCTCCTTGCCTTTTCCAGTGGAAGGACCTTTAGATTTGCCGAGATGATCTATAAAAGCATTAAATACTAATTAAATATTTTCAACTATTGCATCCCCTCACATTTCTATGTCCTACTCAACTTGGTAAATGCTCTAGTTTGAAGTTCAATTGCAGCCTGTGCTGCTTTGGATGGTTGTCGGTTTTCAGTTTTTCTTGCAAGCTTTCCAGCAGTGGGTTTTGTAGCATGATGGAAAATGCAAGGACTTGTTAATTTCAATATCTGTAAGAACATTTGATTCCAATAAAGTAAACAATATATGCATATTGATATTGCCCTCTTTGCAGATCTGTTAGTGTAACCTACCTAATAAAAAAAATCATAATGCTGCAGTAATGAAATGGGGGGGGGGGGGGGATGAAGTGACGTAATTCTTGTAGGCTCTGATAGTACTGATGAGTAATGCTGCCATTGTTTATATACCTGTTGTCAGTAAAGGGCTACACAGTATCAAGTCCCCTTTCCCTCTGGATTACTATGTCAAAAAGTTTTTATTTTTTACTTCAGTCAATTAAAATGTCTTTTTTCTTATCCTTATACTTTCTTCCCTTTTCTTATTTAAATGAATCTTTTATCTTCAAACAGTTTAGGTCATATATTTAAATTTAATAGCTCCTCAGATGCTCACAACCTAACATTTTTGCTGGTCAAGTAGTAGTGTTTAACAGAGTGTCTTTGAAAGTGAAGTGTCTTCCTATTCCTGAATTAGTTTCACATTTAAAAAAAAAAAAAGAGGGAAACCTAATTTAAATTCATATTCTCTTACTGGTTTGTTAAATTATGTTGGCACTAGTGGACTAGCTCTGATGGCCTTCCTGGGAAAGTTTACACTGTCGGGCTTAAATATCAGGCTTCACTACCTTTGACACCCATTTCAGCATTCAGAGCAAAGCTGCTTAGCCTCACTGCATTTGAGAGCTAGGATTAAGCTACACTGTTATGGATTGATCACATGGTCTTAATGTGGAACATAAATCACCACTATCACATGAGCAAGACTGCTGTTATTCTGAGCAACTGCATGACTGATTCAGCAATAGGTACTCACAGCAGCACAGATATTCAGTACAACAGCATGGCTGAGAGTGAAATTGCTTTAACACAATAGTTCTACAAATAAATTAATATTAAGTACCTGACTGTAACAGTCCCTGTAGTGAGGCGGAGCACTGAATTCCAAATACTTTATTTTTGGTTTTCAGCTTAATTGCACACATGCACACGCACGGACACAAGATGGTGTGCAGGGAAGCCTCCTGCTTCCTCCCACCTCGGCGGTCACTGCAAGAGACATACATGATTAATACAACACAGCTGTGATCACTTGCCCTCCATTCACAAACTGGTGCTCGACCATACCCCTGTTGCCGCATACCACTGTCGCCCGACTCGGCGGAACAGTTAATCAGCAGTCACCATCTGTGCCCCTGGCCAGGGGACCATCTTGAACTTGAAGGGGTGCACAGCTAGATACCAACAGGTGATCAGTGCATTGGCATCCTTCATGCGGTGGAACCACTGGAGCAGGGCATGATTCAAACAGAAGGTGAAAGAGCGCACCAGCTGGTAGTACTGGAGCAGGAGGACTGCCCATTTGATGGCCAGACACTCCTTCATGGTGCTGAACTTACTGTCTCTCGCCAAGAGTTTGTGATGAATATACAGCACTTGGTGCTCCTCCCCCTCCACCATCTGAGACAAAATGGTCTCCAGCCCTCTGTCTGACACATCGTTTTGTAAAATAAAAGGGAGAGAGAAGTCGGGGAACATAATTGTGGCCCATCACACAGTACTGCCTGGGTGAAAGCCCATTGGCATGGCTCTGTACACTGGACTGGATCCGATGCATCCTTTTTAGTGAGATCCGACCACTCTTGGTGTTTTCATGTGCCATGGCCAGTCGTTCCTACATATGATGTCTAGGTAGGCCACAGCATACATAGCATGCAGGTGTAGAATTTTGTCCATGAGCCGCTCGAATGTCACTGGGTACCCGAATGGAAGGGCGACAAACCGGTGTCAACTGAACTGGGTGGAAAAGGCCATTTTTTTTTCATGGGATGGGGGACTCGAGGGGATCTGTCAATATCCCTTTGTTACATCCAGTGTCAAAAACAAGCCACACCTAACCAATTGAGCAATTAATCAATGGAAGCCATTGGGTACATGTCAAATTTAGACACCACGTTGACTTTTTTTTTTTTCCTGTGGTCCACACAGACCCGGACCGACCCATCACCTTGGGGACCGAGACTACTGGGCTGCTCCAGTCATCGTGTGACTCCTGTTACTCCCATCTGAAAGCATGGCTTTGAGTTCACCCGAACTTTTTTTTTTTTTGGTGTGTGTTCAGGGAAACGGTATGGGTTGCTACGCATGAGTAACCCTGGGGGCATCTCAACATGGTGCTTTATGAGGTGGGTCTGACTAAGAAGGGGTGAGAACATGTTTGAAAATTTTGCGATGGTGTAAGTGGTCTCTACAGGGGACGGGTGGATTGAGCAGCTACATTTTTTTTTTTTTACCTCCAGTCCCAGCTCCTCTGGAACTACTGTCGCCAACATCAGAGGGACACCCTCGTTCCATAGTTCAAGCAGATTGAGATGGTATATCTGTGGTGCCCCGCCCAATCTGTTTACTTCACCTCATAGTTGACACCCCTGACTCACCGTGTGACCTTGAAGGACATTGCCACTTGGTGAGTAATTTAGAGCTCATGTGGGCAATAATACAAGAAAACCTCTTGATAGTAGAAACAAGCCATGAGATGGATTGTTTTATCTTTGCCTAGGTGTCCTGCCATAGGGTTGTCAGTCACATGCAATATAAATTCCCTGCAGCTCCTTGGGACCATCAACTGCATCATTTTTTCACCAGTCTCAGTGTCCTGCGTTACTTGATGCAGTCTATCCTTAATTATTAAAAAGTACAGGAAGGAAAGCACAATGTTGGACTGGAGGGTTTGACCATCGACTATTCTCACTTGGTCAAGAGCATGTTACAAAGTCTCATCCTGCCCCTGCATGAGAGTTATTTGAAATCCCAAAGAGAGAGGGAGGTATGGGCTGGGACACACCCCACTCTGTCACTATGAGACAGAGCTGATGTTGATTGCTTTAGGAGAGCCTCACCAGTCAATGTGATGCTCGGATCCCTCTCATGATGCGTTACTGCAAGAACCACGCACCACCACTTATTCCATTATATCCTTAAACCCCAGCCAATCTGGTCCCAGAATTAGTGGGTGGGTTAGGTATGGACTAACAGCCACCTCCACACTATGCTTTTACCCCCAAAATTGGACAGCCACCAGTGGGTACTTTCAAACATCCCCTTGTGCACACAGAATCTTCACCAAGCCTGTTATACCCAGTGTCTCACCTTGCACCAAGCTTTGGCAGATGGAGCTCTGATTACAGCTTGAATCCACCAACACACAGTCTCTCATGTGTTGGGGATCTAGACCACTGCCCCCACCTCCACCGCATGGCACTGGCCTTGGAAGTGCCCAGGCTCCCTGCAGTGCCAGGACACTGGCCTGGACCTCACCTCTGCACCAGTGACACAGGGATCACTCACTTGTGGGAGAAGAGAGACAGATGCACAAGGGGAAGACCACAGGCTCGGCATGCTGGCTGCAGGGAGGGGGGGGGAGAGGAGGCAGAATGTCCATCTGCCACCGGAACTACTGCCAGATAGTCCTGTGCCAGGGCGGTGGCACTGGATTCACTCCACTGTTCCTCCCGGCAGCCAAGCAATAAATTGCTCCTGCACCACTGCATCGATGATCCCCCTCAGTGTTGCGATCATATGCCCTTAGCCACTGCCAGCAGATGTCCTGGAGCTGCTGGACAACCTCTTCCAAAGTCAGCACATGTAAGCACTGATGATGTTCGAGGGTGCAGCTGATGTGCTACAGGATGGCTCCCTTGGAGCTGTTGTGCAGTAAGCTGTGCTTCCCTGGTCAAGAGCAGCAGTAGACATACTGCTCAACCGGCCACCTCCACAGCTTGCTCAAAGACCATGACAAAGGCCTGGCAATCCTCTTATTGGGCTTGCAGCAGCACTTAGGAGCACTGCTCCCACTTGCTGCATAGCGCCACCAGTACCTGGTGCTGGCTCTGTCGGGTGGCTGCGAGGGCATGAATAAGATCTTTAAATGGGGAGGACTCCATGTCTGCGGTCCACTTCAAAGTCCTGGGTTTCAGCATCAGTGCAACAGTCCCTGCAGCGAGGCAGAACACTGAAGCACCATGACAGGCGGGTAAATTTCAAATGCTTTTGCTTTATGTTTGCTTTTCAGCTTAATTATACATGTATGCGCACATACACAAGATGGCATGTAGGGAAGCCTCTTTCCTCTCACTGCAAGAGATGTGTGTACACGCACACACCATTAATATGAGACAGGTGTGATAATTTGCCATTCATCTTCCATAGCTTTGGCCTCCATTCGCAAACTGGCACTCAACCCTGTACCCAGTGCCACACAGATATTTCAGAGAGATGGTCAAAAGTTATTTTTGTTGACGGGGTAAAAATAGTTCCCAAAGGTGGTCATTACTGGATAAAACGTTGCATATTTTTATATGTAAGGACGTGTTCCCACCTTATGCCCACTGTTCCTGGGATCCACCATGAACCTGACCAAGGAAAGTGGTTATTGAAGATAAAGTAATGATGAATAGTAGGTAATGTATGTTTGTTATGATCTGGCTCAAAATCGCAACAAAGACCAAGGACATGGGACACGAACATACCAAATAGGAAAAATTTACTTAAAGAAGGTCAAACATATGCAACACATGTGCAAAAGATGTAAGTCAATAAGTCAGCAGTGTTAAGCAGTGCAGGCATGCTGTGTTAGTGTAATGAAAATAGATGCATAAAAAGAAATCAAATACCAAGCAAAGCCCTAAAAACAAACAGCAAAACGGCCGATGTACGCCAGGCAGAGGAGCAGCCTCCACCTTCCCCAAAATCCAGCCTTTTAAACTGAGCGCAATCAGACGCAGCAGCAACAGGTGCCCAAAGCCACACCCATCTGCGATCGCAGAAGCGCAGAGAGCATCACAATGTTCAACCCATTAGCATTAGAGTCGGACAAAATGGGCAAGTTTGAAGGTGGGTTTTGAGCATTGAAAGAGTTCCAGGGGCAACACGGATAAAGGTTCTAAACCCCACAGTAGTCAAATGAGCAAGGGATGTAGCGAGTAACAAAAGAGGAGCCATGAGTACGAGGTGTGCAAATGAGGAGATGGGAGAGTTATGAAGGTGCAAAGTTATGAACGGTCTTGAAAGTGAGAAGCAGATCTTAAAATCAATACATATTTAAGAGGGAGCCAGTGAAGTTGCTGGAGAACAGGAATATGTTCTATGGAAGGGGTTCTGGTGATGATATGGGCGGCTGTATTCTGAACCAGTAGAAGTTTATGGAGGAGTTTGAGGAAGACCAAAAGATTAGATTTGCAGGAGTCAATGTTAGATGTAACTAGAGCATGTACAAGAATAGCTGTGCACTGAGGTTGTTGCTATCCCTTCCCGCGCCCTGCGGCGCATCGGGCGGCGCCGATCTCCGTTTCTGCAGCCCTCGGCCTCTTGCCTATTACATAGCTAGGGTTACAGTGGGGGGCTAGTCCTCTGGTAACCACGAGAGTTTAACTCCCCAACTCACATC
>JAODXR010000022.1:25255378-25265688 GCA_028877395.1 Cathorops festae
TTCTGAGAGACTCTGCCTCTCTGGGATGCTCTTTTTATACCCAATCATGTTACTGACCTGTTGCCAATTAACCAAATTAGTTTTTTTTTAAAGCATTACACAGGTTTTTCAATCTTTTATGGCCCCTGTCCCAACTTTTCTGAAACGTGTTGCTGACAAACTCAAAATGAGCATATATTTTTCAAAAAACAAATTTCTCAGTTTCAACATTTGATATATGTTGTCTTTGTACTATTTTCAATGAAATATAGGTTTTCCATGATTTTCAAATCTTCATATTCTGTTTTTATTTGTTTTACACAGTGTCCCAACTTTCATGGAATTGGGGTTTGTAACAACTCTCGGACTTTGGGAAACAGAGAAATTGGGAGCAGGCTTCAGAACAGGTGTGTTCTTTTTATTATTCATATTTTTCAGTGAGTGATAATGAAATATAAGCACACTATGCACACACACGTGATGGGGTATCACAGTTCTTTCTTTCATTTCTGGGTGTCTGCAAGACACACAGTGTGACAGGTTAACAGACAGCCAGTAATTAGATACAGGTGCACCTCATCACATGTTACTTACTGGTTCAACCTGACTCCTCACCATTCACAGCTGACGCTCGACCATGCCCCTGCTGCCACAGGGTTGTATTTGCGTTCTGACAGAGATGCTTGGTTATGTGAGCCCCTTACAGCTTTTACCAATTCTTTTCTTTTGGGCATTTGTAGGCATCACTGCATTTCAAACATACCTTGCTTCATGAACTTATTGTAATAAGACAAAATGGTTGACAGAGCAGGACTATGACCCTGCGCTAATAGTGTGTTTTAATTGGTTAACATGCATTACCTTCATTGCAAATTGGCAACACTCATTAGGGCACAATTTCTTTGTGGCGGAATGTATGTTCTGGGCCCTTGGAAAGTTCTGGAAAATTATGAGTAGAGCACATGTAAATTTGGGCATGAGGCTAGTATTTGAGGGCAGGGTACACATTCTTGAGGACACGGCACTTTGGTAATGGTAAAATAAACTTGCTGGAACACGGTCATATATAGGTCTTCCCTGCCTGACATCAGTAATTCACTTGTGGCTGAATAGGCAAAGCTCTACAGCTATGCTCAAAAATCTAGTGGAATGTCTTCCGAAAAGAGTGGAAGTTGTTATATTAGCAATGGTGGAACTAAATCTGAAGTGGGATGTTCACAAATGTTTGGCCATATACTGTAATGTAACTTGTATAATTTTCTTGTTCATCAAACCATTCTGTGGCCCTTTGTCTCCTGTGGATGGGGCACTGTCATCCTGAAAAAGACCACTCCTGTAAGAATTTAAAAAAAAAAAGATTCATCATAGGATGGTGGGATCTGTTTCAAACCAATTGTGCAATATTTTTTTCTGCTCACTCCATCACCATGAGAATGAAGGGTATTTTTGTTTCTTTTGAACCCAGTGGAGTATTCTAATTTTGTTTCTTGTCTTAATGTAGTGGTGACCAGCAAAAAAACAAACCAAAAAAACCCTGTTCTAAGGGAAAAAGCACTTTGTAACTCTTTCATTGGTTCATATGACAAGTTGCACAAACTGCCTATTACCAAGTCCTGCTGTAGTAACTTTTTTTTTGCATGTAGGTTGGAGAGGTTCACTACTTTTAAGACAACTTTTAACTACTTTATTAATCACAGGGTTTTATAAATAATTCCCCTCAATTTTCTAAACCTTTCATGTGTGTTAACAATCCCAGTCATCTTCCACATTTCACTGGTGTCTCTCATTGCTTAGAATGTTGCTTGTCATATTTCTCTGCCCACTGCATGAGTTGTGGGCATTATTTATGAATGGTCAGGAGGTGCATCTGCTATTGCATACAGTATCCATGCACTTTTCTCAAATCACTGCTTCAAGTCGCTTTTGGAGTGCACATTTGCTTTTGAGTCTTGAAGGGATAATGAAGATGATAACCAGAGAACCTCACTTGGGCAACTAGTATATTTCAAAATGGGTGAGGTGTTTGAACAGCTGTGCCACTTGAAAGATTTAGCTTCAGTTTTCCTTAGGCACTGATTATTAGCCTGGTTTAAAAATCTTGAATTGTAACACCCCAAAGCATTTGAGGGACAAAATTGACTAATTTTTTTTTTTTTTAGGAATGGGCTGTCCTGAATTCATTTAATCAATTTGCCAAGCTCTGTATTAACTCTGTATTAACAATCTAAAGAACATGGGTGAAGGTGAACATGAAGTGGTTGGAATTGTTTATTGTTAGGATATTAGTCAGTCCATATCTTAAATAAAATGCAGTTTTCTGCAGGACATGGACATGATATTCACTGAAAAATTTTATAAAGCTGTGTTTTGGTTTCTGTTGTAGATATTTGAATTTTAAGCAGTCACTGCAGTTCACTTGATGGATCTGATCTGCTCACTGGAAAGAGAGGCCTATGGCCCCAGAACTTTGTATATTTTTTGTCAAGAAATCCTCTATTTTGTCAAGCTGTCATCTATTGATACCCAACCTGATCTCTCTATTTGCAAGTAAAGACTTAAGAAGTACAGTTGATGCATTTGTGGCAAGCAATGAGAATTACAACTTCCGGTTCTGATTAACCTACATCCAAATGGGCCAAATCCTACTCCTTTTGACCAGAGCATGGAGGAATGACCTTTGAAATTTTCAAGCTACCTTCAAGATGATGCTTCCCTTCTTTGTTCAGTCCAGTCATACCAACTATGCAAAATGGGGCACCTCTACATCAGAAAGATGAATCATTTGCCAGATGAAGTGAAGGCACAGTTTGAGAGTGGCAAGAGCCACTTGTTGTGCAGGTGTTGGAGCAGAAGTTCAACCATGTTGCCCTGGATCAGAGCCAGGAATGGTTGAACATCATCAGGAAAATGGGCCGTGGTATCACTAGTATCATGAAGACATCAACTTTGAGCAGGTAAGCTCTGTCATTCAATCGGAGATCTCATCTGGCTAACAAGACAAAGGTTGTGGGATAGGGTGAGAACACGTTCACTCATAATGAATGCTGCTAGCCAAGCAGAAACTTGAAGTGAAGGATGATCTCCTAGAAATGCTCCAGCGCTTCAAGATGTTCTCAGATGATACAGGTCCAGAACTACACAAAATTTCAACAAAAGACATTATAACAAAGAACATCGAAGACTAACTGTGCTAATGGCTAGCCAGAAAAGGCAAGATCAACTGATCCAGTTTCTTGAATACAGATTTGCACTTGGTGAAGATAGCAGTAGAAAAGTCTCATTCAGAGATACTTTGAGAAAGTACTTTGAAATTCAACAGAAAGAGACTCAGACAGCAGAGAAAGTTGTCTATGCAGATAATGTTCCTTCAGCAGTTAAATACTGCCTCCAAGGCTGGAACGGTCATCCACCTGGAATGGATATTTATGCACGAACTGATGCCTGCACCTTCTTCTCTTGCAGAAATGAATAGCAATTTATGATTGTCAGTAAACTTGCTGATATTGTCCAAACCACAAACATGGACTCCTTGAACTACACTTCCCAGAACTCACAGCACCCTCTGTCTCCTGACCATTAACCACAGCTGTCACTCATCACTCTAATTAGTCCTTCTGCCTTTTTAAACCTCACTCTCACACCACTTCATTGCGAAGTATTGTTCTGCTATCCTCAGTTCATACCAAGCCTGGTTTCTTCTGACTGATTCTCGTTTTTCTGACCTTTGCTTCCCTCTTTCACATTTACTCTTTGTCTTCTCTCATTTGCTCTGTTTGCTGTTCACCAACCATCGCTAGTCCCTCGACTCTGATTCTCATCTCATGTTTTGGCTTGTTCACTGTTTGCTCTACGCTCCTCTTCTGCACATACATCTGTAAGTGCCTCCACCATCACAGGATACTTCGCCATCATGGATGTAGTGGAAGAGGCAAAGCAGACAGCTCTCAACACTTAAGAACACTTACTAGGAGAATATCAGCAGATGCTAGTCGATCTCAACACAAGGATGTCTCAACTAGCAACTGTGATGGCCCTCCTATCGTGCTCCGAACCATCTCCAAGCCCAGTGCTACAACTTCCTGCTCCAGAGAAGTTTGCTGGAGATCTGCTTGCATGTAAGGGTTTCCTCCTCCAATGCTCCATGTACTTTGCTGACATGCCGAACATGTCTGATGAGCACAAGATTGCTAAATTCCTCTCCTTTCTCATGGGTAAAGCCATTCGATGGGCCAGTGCCGTCTGGAACAATAGCAGTGGACCCATGAAGTCTTATGAACAGTTTCTTGCTCAATTCAAAAGGATTTTTGACCATGAACCTGAAGGCATCAAAGTAGGTGAAAGTTTACTCTCTATGTCACAAGGTTCCAGAAGCGTAGTAGAGTATGCTCTGGAATTTAGAACACTAGCCGCTAGTGGATGGAACAATCCTGTTCCGAAGGCTTTCTTTTGCATAGGGCTGTACCTTGAGATACTGAGTGAGCTTGCCTGCTGAGATGAACAGTTGACACTGGATTCTCTCACTGACCTCGCAATTCATCTGGGCAATCTCCTAACTTCTCAACCCTCCCTGCAGGAGTCTGTAGAACCGGCTCCGATCCTGGAGGACAGTTCCGCCATGGAAGTCTCATGCAGCCAGTTGACTCGCTTCAAATGCATTAGGAGGAGAAAGGAGGGACTCTGCTTTTATACTGTGGAAGCTTTGAACATTAGCTCAGCCGCTGTCCTGTTCGTCCTCCTCATCCATCTTCTGCAGTGTGTCCTCCACACTATGTAAGTCCCACATGCAGATTTAATTCCAAGTCATTCAAGGTTCCAGTGTTAAGGTTGACTTCTTCCACCCACATCCTCTCTGCTTTAATAGATTCAGGAGCAGAGGGGAACTTTCTCAGCAGCGCTGTTGTCCAGAAGTTCAACTTGCCAACAATCCCTCTTCAAAGTTCACTCAGCATTTGTACAATCGATGGAGGACCCAAAGGTCTAGCCACCCTATGCACTGCCTCCATTCTGAGCTCATTTCACTGTCACCACCACAGTCCGTCATGACATTCTTGGTTACCCTTGGCTTCAACTTCATGACCCCTTGATTTCTTGGCAGAACAAAGAAATTTTCCAATGGTCACCCACATGCTTTCAAGGCTGCATCTCTCAACCTAAGATCACAGTCGCCTCCACCTCTGTGGAGAATCCTATGCCCAACTCTATGGACAGTGTCCCAGCATGCTATCTTGACCTCAAGAAGGTTTTTAGTAAGGGTAAGGCATGCGGGTTGCCACCTCATAGGCCGTATGAATGTGCTATCAACCTACTGCCGGGCACATCACCACCAAGAGGGTGTGTCTACCCTCTCTCTCAGAAGGAGCAACCTGCTATGGAGGAATACATCCATCCTTCAAAGTCTCCAGCCTCAGCAAGCTTCTTTGTGGAGAAACTCGGTGGTGGCCTTCGCCCATGTATCAACTACAGAGGATTGAACCAAGTGTCGGTCATATACCTGTATCTACTCCCTCTTGTCCCAGCAGCCTTGGAACAACTCAGATTGGCCAAGATATTTTCTAAGCTTGACATGCACTGCATGTACAGTTGCATCAGAATCAAAAGGGGTGACGAGTGGAAAACAGCGTTCCACACCACCGCCAGCTATTTTGAGTACCGGGTAATGCTGTATGGCCTTTCTTCAGCACCTAGCATATTCCACTGTCTCATCAACAATGTGTTACAGGACATGCTAGGCAGCTATGCCATTGCCTATATCGATGACATCTTAATATATAGTCTCCTGACAAAGAAAGTCACATTGATTATTTTAGGATGGTTCTCATATGCCTGCTCCAGAATCACCTCTACATCAAAGCGGAGAAATGCAAGTTCCATCAGCATCACATCTCTTTCCTGGGTTATATCATTAGCTCCGAAGGTGTCAGTCTGGACCCATCTAAGGTCTCTGCGGTCACGTCTTGGCCCACACCCACATCAGTTAAGGAGCTTCAACGTTTCCTAGGTTTTGCCAACTTCTATCGACATTTTATTCAGGGTTTCAGTTCCATCGCTGTCCCACTAACTTCACTATTGAAGAAGGGACCCAAGCGCCTTCAGTGGAACCCCACAGCGTAGAAAGCTTTTGGTAGTCTCAAGCAAGCCTTCACCTCGGCTCCCATCTTGCAGCATCCAGATCTGTCCAAACCTTTCACTCTGGCAGTCAATGCATCTGATACTGGAGTAGGGGCTGTGCTATCACAATGTTTCGGGGGAATAACAGAAACTCCATCCAGTAGCATTCTTTTCTAAGAAACTCTCTTCCACTGAAAGAAATTACAATGTGGGAAACCAGGAACTACTCGCCATAAAACTGGCTCTCGAAGAATGGTGACACTGGCTTGAGGGAGCCACTCACCCATTTGTTATTCTCATTGACCACAAGAACCTTGAATATCTCAGGAAAGCCAAACATCTAAATCTTTTTCAAGCCAGGTGGAGTCTTTTTTCTTCACAAGATTTAATTTCACCATCTCGTTCCGTCCTAGCTCCAAGAATAACAAGGCCGATGCCCTATCATGAATCTTTGCATCCACTCACCAAGATCCCATTACTCATCCCATACTTCTATCTCACTGCTTCCTTCAGTCCATTACTTGGGATTTAGATAAAGAACTCAGACTCTCAACCCCAAACACTTCCTGATAATCTTCCACCTGGTCTACTATATGTGCCCAAGGATCTTAGAGGGAAACTAATTATCTGGGACCACGCTTGATCAGCCACTGGACACCCTGGCGGCCAACACGCCTATCAGATTATCAAGAATAAGTACTGGTGGGAGAACATGCTCACAGAAATTAACCAGTTCATCAACTCATGCTCCGTCTGCACCCAAGCCAAGGTTTCTAGAACACCTCACACTGGCAAACTTTGTCCCCTCCCTATTCCTTAGAGACCCTGGTCCCACATTGCCCTCGATTTTATCACTGACCTCCCCCCCTCACTAGGCAATACCACCATCATAGTAACAATTGATCATTTCTCCAAAGCCCTCAGACTCCTGTGCAAAGTTCATTTCATATTTCTGGAAGAACTTCATGGCGAGATTAGGAGTTTCTGTGAGTCTCACATCCAGATACCACCCTCAGTCCAATGGCCAAGTCAAAAGAGCAAATCAAGAAATCAGCTGCTTCTTGAGAATCTTCTGTATGCGCAACCAGGGGGACTGGGCACACTTCCTTCCATGGGCTGAGTATGCACAGAATTCCTTCAAGCACTCTCTGCAACCCAACTAACACTGTTTCAGTGCATATTTAGCTACCAACCACCCCTGTTCCCTTGGGACGACTTGCCCAACCAAGTTCAAGCTGTTGAAGATTGGTTCTCACGCAGCCAGACAGTTTGGGAGGAGGTACACCAACATATTGAAATGGTCAGTGCCAAGTACAAAGAGTATGCAGATAAACACAGAGCAGATACACCTACATACAACTCAGGGGACAGTGTATAGATAGAAACAAAGAACCTCCAAGAACCCAAATCATGCAGGAAGCTACAACCATGATACATCGGGCCATTTAAAGTCACCAACTGCATCAATGAAGTTTCATACCTGCTAGAGCTCCCCCCTCACAGCAGACTATCACCCACATTTCATGTATCCTATCTGAAACCTGCTATCCCAGGACCTCTCGCTGAAAACGCACAAAGCCAGGAACATCCAGCTCTCAACTTATAAGGTGAACTCATCTACCAGGTAAACAAGATCATCAACTTTAGACGAAGAAGAGGGCAGATCAAGTACCTGGTAGATTGGGAGGGTTACGGACCCGAGAAACAGAGCTGGGTTCCTGCCGAAGACATCCTAGAGCCACTCCTCAAGCAAGAATTCCATGCCACACACACATCCAGACAAACCTGCATCCAGAGGTAGGGGGTGCCCTAGAAAATCTGTAGTTCCCGGTAGGAGCTCCTCAGGAAAATATCATAAATTTACTTAAATCTAAATAGTGATTTATGATTGTCAGTAAACCTGCTGATATTGTCCAAACCACAAACATGGACTCCTTGAACTACACTTCCCAGAACTCAGTGCCCTCTGTCTTCTGACTATTAACCACAGCTGTCACTCATCTCTTTAGTCTCTCTGCCTATTTAAACCTCACTCTCACACCACTTCATTGTGAAGTATTATTCTGCTATCCTCAGTTCATACCAAGCCTTGTTTCTTCTGACTGATTCTCATTTTTCTGACCTTTGCTTCCCACTTTCATGTTTACTCTTTTGTCTTCTCTCGTTTGCCCTGTTTGCCATCCTCCCAACCATCGCTAGTCCCTTGATTCTGATTCTTGACTCACGATTTGGCTTGTTCACTGTTTGCTCTATGCTCCTCTTCTGCACATATGTCCGTAAGTGCCTGCACCATGACAGTGATAAGGTCAAAAGTCTATCCTGACAGTCACTGACTGGCGACATGCCTTGCCCTGCAATCCTGCAGCCTACTGACACTGGTGAAAATGGATCATTTGTAGTAAATGGGCAAACAGTTAGAAAACCATCACTGGCTATGTGGTGGACACTTTTGTTGCATCAATTCTCCAGCCTGGGGCTATGTCCAACCACATAGATGCCATCTTCAACAGACATGCTCTCTTGATCAAGATGCAAAAAAAAAAAATGTGGAAAGAAGGCAGCAACTGAGACACAAGAAATTCAGGACAGGACTGTCCCACTACCTCAGAAATGGAACAACTTCATTGCACATGCACAAGACAAAGTAGACTTGATAAGAATTTTGTCCCAACAGCTGGCGGTATAGGCACCATCAAACAAAATCACTGGCATTGCCGGCAGCTTCAGTAACGAACAACATGTTTGGTTTTCAACCTCTTTAGCCTGTCAACACAGAGGAGGTGAAGGCCTGGCACAATGGAGCAGACACTCAAAGGGATACACAGTGCTCCACTGTGTCAAGAGCTAGTATTGTTGTCTGTTCTTGTGATATTGATGTGCTGATTCTCCTGTTGGCCCACTTCATAAAGATGTCATGTCTGAGGGTTTGGATGAAGTCGGGCACCTCAAAGAAACGGAAATGCATCCCAGTCCACTCAGTTGCAGATCAGTTTGATAGTCACATTTTCAGCATTCTGCTGGCCTTTCATTCACTGACAGGTTCCAACACTACTACTTTCTTGGCTGGTTACACCAAGAAATCCTGCTGGAAAATCTTCAAAGAGCATCACAATTTTCTTTCAACCCTTGGCAAAGATGATCTCTCAGCAACTGCACTTGTGCTGATGCTGAATCCTTCATCTACAAAGCTGACTCAAGTGACAGTCAGTGCTAAGTCAACCCTCTTTGCTCAAGCTCATCTCTTTGAACCCTTGCCAACAACACACAATGTCCTGTCCTTTCACATGAAATGGGCAAATTACCAAGCATCAGTATAGCAACAGGCAAACTAGTGCCCTGTACTACCTCCACCAGTGACTATGGGATGGAGAATTGAAAATGGGGCTCGTCCCTATACTGATCTGAGTTATGATCATGTGCAGTTGTACCATACAGTGCAGAAGGGAGTAATTGCAAGAAGATGAAGCTGCCATGTACTGTTGCATGTAGATACAAGTCAGTGGACACATTTGCAGAAATAAGATTGAATGAACAGTTGCATTCTTCCTGTGGCTGAATTATTGCTTTCATTGGCTTGTTTCATTATGACCATATGTGCACTGAATTAATTAAATGAGAATCTGTGTAAACTCTAAATATTCTGAAGATATAAACTGAAATCAGATTAAGAAATAAGTTTGCTGCATATTAGAAAAAAAACAGTACATTGTAAATAAAATCACTGGTCAGACATGTAAAATTGCATTAAAATTAATTTTCTCTTTTTTCTTTTGTTCTATAACATGCCATTTATTTAGTATGACAAAAGCAAGAATTGTGTTAACAGCTGTTTTCTATTGGAAATGTTGAAATCAACAGATTATTTCCTTCCTTTCAGCATATAGCATGATCAGTTTGTTTGCACAGTACCTATGTTGACTAATCATTTCTTGTCATGAACACAATGCTGAATTTGACAAATGAAAAAGAAAAAAAAGAATTCAGCATACCCAAATCCTTCAGGGGGAAAAAAATAACAAAAAAACATTTGTCAGCTTTATCTTGCACTTGCTGACAACCTTTAAACTAAGGCAATTTTGCAGAAATGGAACCATTCTGTCTGATGCATTACCCATATGGAAAAGAAATAGAAGAAACTTATAAAAAATATATATAACTTTGCATCACCTTCAGTTTATGTTTCATGTATTGTGCATCATATGAGGAATATGATTTACTCCTGA
>JAODXR010000022.1:25272269-25284156 GCA_028877395.1 Cathorops festae
GTCAGCTGGGATAGGCTCCAGCTTGCCTGCGACCCTGTAGAACAGAATAAAGCAGCTAGAGATAATGAGATGAGATGTGTTGTAAGAATCAAAATTGAAGTGTTTTATTTTGAAATAAAAAACAAATTCATAAGGTAAAACATCAAATGTGCTTTTGTATTATTTTGAATGTAGTAGAGGTCAAAGCCTATTTACAAGTAATAAGGTAAATATGAATTATAAAAAAGATAATTTGCTGGAAGGGTGAACAGCATCTTTTGTTACTGAGGTGGTGGTAGAAACATGCTCACATTCTGGTTTGTTTTTAGCCAAGAACAAGCATAGTTTAATCTATTTTTAATTTTTTACTTTCAGAAGCATTTTTATTTTTTCTTTGAATAGAACAGTCAGGAAGCAGAACCCTACTCGAATTACCATGGCTGTTTGGATGAACATGGTTTGTTTTTAGCCAGGAGTTAGCATACATCCACTCTGAGGATTCATGCCTCCACTTTCTTCCCTAACTAGCTCCCTGACCAGCTGCATACACTGTGCCCATTTGTCAGGAAAAAAAAACTGTTGAGCTGGAAAGTAGGATAACTAGATAGTAGCTGTACCAGATCAGAGAGGATGAGGTCCTGCTTGACTCCACGATGGCTGTGGCTAATGTTCCAGCTAACAGCTCTGCCTCCATAGCTGTCACAGACACCACTATTAGACCAGAGGTTCTCAACCTTTTCTGCTTTGAGGCCCACCTATTCATACTTGTAATGAGTTAGGGCCCATTAAAAAAGATCCTCAATTATTTTGGTTTATCTATTCTATTATAATCTAATCTTTTGTCAAGTATATTAATGGAATGCAACATCACTCCCTGTCACAGATGGGAGCCCAGGAATTAAATAAGCACAATAAAAACAAAGGGTTTTAATTGTAAGTATTGTATTCAGATCTATATGGATGTACCAGAAGCCAACATAAAACCATGCATGCAGGGCATTCTCAGCCAAAAGGGATTAATGGCCCAAAAGTGGAGTCTAGTCGATTAACACGAGAACTTATTGCTATGTTTGTGTATAGCAAACAAACAAATTATTAAAATCAAGAAGTACACTCAAAAAAGTGGCTATAGAAACCACTCAATGGGGTAGGTCCTTACACATTTAATAAAGAAGGATTTTTCCTGTGAGTTGGAAAATTATCTATCTGCTGAGTTCCCCAACATCTCAAACTACCTGGTGCTGCAGACATCGTTCTACATGGAGAAACAGATGAAAACCTGGAAGAGCATGGAGGCATACAACTTTTTATCTGTGGCTGGGTTAAAGATCTGATGAAGTTATCAACTATTCATTAATGGAGACTTGAGTGCAAGACTGTTCATGACAACTGCAGTTCTAAAGCTATCATGGCAATTGTCGCCTTCAGCTGTCATAGCAAAACCAAGTATCCAGAACCATCTTCCAAGTGCTGACTATCCATATGGAGCCATCCTCCACAGTCATGATGTGATGAGACTCCAGCCAAATTTAGGGCATCAGGATGGATCGGCCAGGTCTGAAGAGCAGAAGAGTTCGGCATTACTGGTGTCTCAGGATCAACATGTAACGACAGAGAGAGATCGATAAATGGAGAGAGAAGGGGGGAAGAAACAGGTTGTTTGGTATGTCCAGTGTCACCTAATGGTTAAGAACAATATACAATTTGTGCTGAGTGCAAGCGGGGACTCTGGCAAGACTAACCATGACTGCATAACAAAAAGCGAGAGCCAGAAGGTAACAGAGACATGAAGGAGCCCTGGGACATAGTTGAACATGGGGGGCAGCATCCATACAGCCCAGTTTACCAAAACAGTTTCTGCCTTGGGACCCTCCTGATCAACTTCTTTACTTCATAAAAAGCTATTAATAAAATGTTTGAAAACCCTGAGACTGTGTCAGAATCCCAAACATTACTTGGAAGTCTATTCCATAACTCTGGAAGTGTGTGGATCTGAGGTAGCTTCAGACTATGGAAGTGTGACTATATTTTCTGTATTTAATCCAAATGTTCATATTAGATCAAGAGTGTGACCACCATTATGAGTTGGTCTGATTACATTCTGATTAAGCCCTACTGAATCTAGAATGGACATGAACACTGTTTTTTCAGAGGGCCTTCTGAGCTTTCAGAGTGAAGATTAAATTCTCCAACAACTAAGACTTTGTCTAAGGAAATAACCAGGTCTGAAATGAAATCCACAAATTCAGAAAGAAATTCAGAATATGTCCCCGGGGGTGGGGGTGGGGTGTGTGTGTGTCTGAATAATACGTAATGGAATTGACTGGCTAGACTTGTTTTTTTTCTTGTGGCTATGGCTACATATGTTTATGTCAAGAACTTCAAATGTATTGAATTTATGACCACATTTTTTTTGTTATGCCCACATAATAGTTATAAATAGCTGTGACACCTCGTGCCACTTAGACAAGGCTGGTGTACATAATTGTATCCTGGAGGACTTGCTTCATTTAATGCTACATACTCATTTGGCTTAATCCATGTTTCTGTTAAACACAGTACATTAACCTCCTGATCAGTAATTAGTTCATTAACAATTAGCACTGTAGACATAAGAGATCTGATATGTAATGATCCTACCTTTAGATCAAAGGTGCTGGCAGTGGCTGTACTATCAGTATGATCCAATTTTATATTAACTAGATTACTAGAATAAACTCTGAGTGTTTCTGTTTTTGTATAGCTCAGGGAACAGACACCGTCTCAATATAGTGGAACCTGAGTGATGACTCTGGGCAGCTAGCAAACAATTGGTTTAGCTTATTTTGTCTGCTCTCTGGCCTTGGTGCTGGATTGTCACAAATTAACTAGGCCTATTCTGACACTATGAGCTATGCTGCAAGAAAAGAGAGCAGCACTTTCCTGAGTGGGATGGATACCATCCTGACCTCACAGGCCAGCCTTGCCCTCAAAACTACTCCGATCATTTATAAAGCCTACATTGTTTTCAGAGCACCACCTGGACAACTAGCAGTTCCGCAACCATAACTTGCTGTAAGCTACATGGCCACACCACAATGGGATGGGACCAGAGCATACTACAGTGTCGAACATCGCCTTTGACAACTTAAACATCTCTACAAAGTTACTCTTAGTAACCTCAGACTGATGAAGGCATATCATTAGCTCCTACATGAATGACTATCTTTTGAAAACCTGTGCTTGCCTGGGACCCTAAGATTACCTGCTATGTCTGGTGCCCTGGCTCCTGGTATATATCCAACTAAAGTTGCTGGTGCCCCTAAAGGCCTAGCTAATTTCATGTGCTGTAAGATAGTCTCCTATAACAAGAACTCATTCATGTTTCTCAGTGGGTGCTTCACTGAGGAGAGCAAACCTGTGAAACACATGAAGCAGAGAGGAGTGGTGTCCTGATGGGGAAGCCTCATGAGAGGAGAATGAATGACTAAACAGCCTGCATTCAACACACACTAAACAAGCTGAATGCATGCCATGATAATGGTTTATGTACCTTAATTGAAGATCTGTTGATATTGAAGCAGATCTGATGTGGATGGCATCTGATTGCTGTCTTTGCACGGTAAGGAAAAAACTTCTGGTTTTGACTTGGCTTCCAACTTCACCAGATCTCAATCCGATTGGACAAACAAATCTGATCCAAATCTGGCCTCTCTTCGCAACTTACAGGACTTAAGACATTAGCAGCAGATCATGTTTTGTCAACCTTGAATGATGATAGGGGAACTGTCTACTCTGAATTTAAGGAGCAGCATTCATTTTTCATGGACTATGAACAACTTCAGCCACCTTGGACTCTTACACAAACTTGTGCCCACTGTGGATTGCACTTCAACTTGTGCTCTGAGAGCTCCACATGGTTACACCCTCAGACCAAGCAAGGATATAGGTTCTATGCATCAACAGAGAGGGGGTACAAAAAAGTGAAAGTTCATTCCAGTAATCAGAAGAACACAAGTCTGTCTGTCTCTCTCCCCAATGAGCAACTGGGATGAACCATATAAAAGACAGAACTTGCTTACTCTCGCTTAGGCTGTCCACCATGCATGATCTGACTGAAATGAAGAGGCCTAAATTTCTGTCAACGGAGATTGTAATGAGAGAATTGGTCGCCTTTCCTAATTCCATAAAATTAACCAGTGCTTCTTAGTAGCATTGTGCATGTTTGTATTTTTCCCCATGCAAGTTTACTTTCACTTTTAATGACATGCAAAACAGCTTCATTGGATGGCCAGAATTTCATCAGGGATTGAAAGGTAAATTTAAATTCTAATAAAATTCAGAACTTAAAGGGAATATTCTATGAGACTGATCATTTTATGAGACTGATTGATTAATTATATTTATGCTGAAGCGCTTATATTACTAGTATGTACCATGCATTGCCAGTGTTTCCTGTATAAACTACCATTTCAGTGCCCTATACAGTTTTTTTTTTTAATATTTGCAAGCTATATGTATTGCGGTGACCCCTAGTGCTCGGGCTCAGACAAAGAGTTGGGAGATAGAAGTGCAGTGGAAAAAACCAAGTGCTCTTTTATATACACAAGTGATAGGGATTGGGAATAAGGGAGTGAGGGTGTGAGGCATTAGTGATTCATCCTCTTGTGGCATGATAATGTCCCTTTAAGGTTGTGTAGGCTCCACTGCTCAGGGGAGGTATCAGGGAGGAGAGCTGTTTTGGCCCAAAGATGGGTGAGCATTGTTGGAACTAGAATCTGTCAAAAGATTCATTATTTCCTCTCATCCTTCTACTTGCTCAACTGATTAAGCAGCATCCTTTTATATCCTCCCTGTGTGTCATGGAGGGGGATTGAGCATCTTGATTAGAGAACTCCAGCCATGCTGTGTTAGATGCCCTTACCCCTTGGCTATGTGCGTGTTGTTTACAAAACAGTGGCAACATGGTGAGGAGTGCTTGTGATCTTGTGCCCAAGGGCCACCAGCCTGTTGTTGTCATCACAGTAACCCCCCAGCTCCAAGTCTGCTGTTGTTGGGGCCTGAGCCCAGAGCGCACCTCTCCTGGAGAGGCCATCAGCATTTCCATGGTGGACCCCCACTCGATATTGGACCTGGAAAGAGAAGTCCAGTAGGGAGAGAAGCCATCAATTTATTCAGCTGTTTGAGTCCTTTGCCATCCATTGCAAGGATGCATTATCTGTAATGAGAGTGAAATAATGGCTAGATAAATAATATTGTAGCTCCTCTAAGGCCCATTTGATGGCCAGGGCTTCTTGTTCCACAGCAGCATATCATTGCTCTGTGGGGGTCAGTTTCCTTCTCACATATATGATCAGGTGCTCTTCTCTGTTAAACTCCTGGGAGAGAATGGTGCCCAAGCTGGTCTCTGAGGCATCAGTGTGCACCAGGAAAGGTTACGACAAGTCCAGATTTTGGAGCACTGACTTACTGGTAAAGGCTACTTTCAGCATGGAGAAGGCCTTCACTTCTGCTGTCTGTCAGACTTTGCCTGGCTCACCTTTCCTGGTTAAATCTGAGAAGGGGAGGGCAATAGAGGAGAAGATAGGCACAAATATTCTGTAATACTCTACTAAGTCCAAGAAAACATGTACCTGGTGCTTTGTTGCAGGTCAGGGGTAGTGTTTTACAGCCTTGATCTTTTTGTCCTGGGGTTTCAGGAGGCCCTGCTCTCTGTGACAGCCTAGGTACTGTGCTTTGCTGAGTCCCAGGTGGCACTTCCGGTGGTTAGCTGTCAGCCCAGCTTGCCTGAGTTTGAGCAGCACCTGTTTGACCTGGTGTACATGCTCCTGCCATGTGTAGGAGTGGATGATGACAACTGAGGTATGTTGCTGATGGGGCCACAGGAGGAATGTTCATTAATCGCTGGAAAGTTGCTGGCACCCCATGTAGCCCAAACAGGAGAACTCTGTACAGTCAGTGGCTTGTGGTGGTACTGAACATTGTCTGTGGTCTGGAGCTGGGAGTGAGGACCACTTGCTAATATCTTTTGGTGAAGTCTAGTATAGAGCTGAAGCAGGTTCTCTCCAGGCACTCGGTGAAGTCATCCACTCAGGGCATGGGGTGGCTGTTGAACTGCATAGTCGCTGAGACCCAGCAGGCTTAGGGACTGGGATTACAGGGCTGGACGATGGGCTGTTGGACTCTTCAATGACCCCAGATTGAAGCATATGGGCTATTTCAGCCTCTATATGCAGGCCTCTGGGACCTGGTAGAGTCTTTCTTGAGTTACCACTCCCAGTGTTGTCTTAATCTCATGTTGGAGTACATACATCCGCCCTGGCTCAACTGAGAACACGTCCCCAGACTGGTCCTCCAGTTATCTGAGCTCCTGCTTCTGGGCCCACATGAACTCTTCACTCAGGTGGATTCACTCACCAATAGGTTGTGAGGGATAGAGAGGGCTGAGAGCACTGGCACAGGTTCAATCCACTTTTTCAGAATATTAATGTGGTAGAGCTTGTTGGTGGCTCTTTTACATGACTGATGCAGGCAGTAGTTTACTGGGCCTACTCTCTCTGTGATGGTGTAGGGGCCTTGCCAACAGGCCAGGAAATTGCAGGCACTGCTGGAGATGAGGTAAAGCACTCTGGAACTCTGAGGGCTGTGGTGTGCAGTTATAAGCCCTTTGTTATTCCTTCTGTGCTGCATGCCTGTGCTATTTTACAATGGGCACCCCCCGCTCAATTCGGTCTTGTAGATCTTACACATTTGATGACTGAGTGGAATGGCACAGGCTGGTTCTCCCATGATTCTTTGACCATGTCTAGCAAGCCCTTGGGTCTTCGTTCAAACAGGAGCTTGACCTGTATGAAGCCCGTCAAAGCCTGTGGGGTCTCCCAAATGGCAAAGTGCATGTAGGGTAAGAGTAGGTCCTAGTTGTGGCCTTCCTTGTCTGACACTTGTAGCAGCATTTGAGTCTGATTGAATCTTTCAGCTAGCCCATCTACTTGCAGGTGGTAAACTGAAGTTTTTAAATGTTTCACCTGCAGCAGCTGGCACAGGTCTAGCATGAGCTTAGACATAAATGGAGTGCCCTGGTTAGTGAGGAGGTCCTTAGGGATGCTGACCTGGGTGAACAGGGCCAAGAGCTCACAGGCAATGTTCTTGGAGGTTGGAGGTGTCTTGCCACAGAAGGATAGCCTCAATACATCTGGTGGCATAATCCATGATTACCAGGATGTATTTGTGGCCACAGGCAAACTTTGAGTTGCCCTACCAGGTCCATACCCACATACTCAAAGGGGACCCTGATGATGGGCAGGTGGATGAGAGGTGCCAGGGCTGACTTATAGGGAGTAGTCTTCTGGCACTGGGGACACCTCTGACAGAAATTCTGCACCTCGGCCATCATGCCTGACCAGTGGAACCAGCATGTTTCAGAATCCCAGATGGTCACCTCATGGGTGGGTGTGGGCCAGATGCATGACAGTGTGACCATGTCAATCTTTGAGGAGGGCACAGTGAGGAGATTGCAGGGCTGTGGCAGTCACACTGCTCAAATAAGAGCCCATTACTGATCATGAAGCAAGCTGCCGGAAGCACCTGGTTCGGGTTAATATTCTCCCCGTCAATCTGCAGCACCTGGTCCCAGCAGTGCTTTAGCTGGTGGTCCTTCTTCCATTCTCTGCCAAAGCTCCCTTCTTTGGCAACCTGGTCATACAAAACATTAAGAGGATTAAAGGAAATGTGTATCTCACTTTCCAACCAGGCCTCAGCATCTGCTTCCTCAGCAAGAAGGGCAGTGCACACAGGGGTTGAAGCTCAGCACTGGTGTCTGCATCTCTGTGGGGCTTGCGGTCTCCTCTCAACCTTTGGTCAGTAGAGCCTTGGTCAGGCTTTCCCTATGAGTAAGGACACAGGTAGATTCAGGATAAGCCCAATGGTTAGTGGCCACTCACCTTTTCTACTGCCTGCCTGAACCTCAGCAATGGGGATGTCCCTCACATTTCTATGAACATGGGTGACCGTTAGAGACCCTTTTGGCTCAACTAGGTGAAGCAGCACTGATGGGCAGGCTAGGGTGATGGTGCTTCCTGAGTCCAACAGGACCTGAACTGGTCTTCCATTCAGTCAGAGGGTGATAGTGGAGGCACTGGCTCGGAAGACATGGTGCATCCAGCTATCCATAGCTTGTAATTCTTTGGGAGAGCCCCATCAGTCTCGGTAGGCATGGGCTTGCCAGAAGGTGCTGGCTTGGGTGATGGTAGCCATTTCTGTATCCTTCTCGGTGCTCTGTAAGCCACAGCTGGGCAACAAGGGAGATCTTGGGGCCTGTCATGTTCCTGTAGTGGATCCTATCTCTTCCCAATCTCCAACATAGAGAGAGCATATTCTAGGGCTGAGACTATGTTCCATGGCATCTTAGCTGCTTTCATCCCCACAACTTTTCTCTTTCTTTCTTTGGGGAGAGCTCATGAAAAACTTGTTGAGGGTGACATGTTCCACTATTTTAGCCAGTCACAGCTGACCTGGCTGGAGCCATCTTCATGTGACACACAAGAGGGCATCCATCTCTGCCTGAGGCTCCTTGCTGCACTTATAGTCCCAGCAGTGGAAATCAGCGGTGGCTCAGGTGGAGGAGAGCCCACAGTGGGTCTAGATCTTGTCTTTGAGTGTGGAGTAGTCATCTGCTTCTTCCTCAGAGAGAAAATATGACTGTTGTGCCTCTCTGGAGAGTAGAGGGGCCAGTGCGCAAGTCTAGTGCTGTGGGAGCCAGCCTTCTCTGGTGGCAACCCTCTCTAAGGTGTCCAAGAATGCCTCAAAATTGTCCTTGGCTGTGAGCTTTGTGAGCATGTGTTGGGCATCTCAGGCTGCATCTGGAAGGGGGAGGGCATCCACTGATGTGGCCTGCTTGAGGGACAGGAGCTCTTAGGTGGCCACAAATGGAGGCCCTCTGCCATTTCCCAGGAGAGCTGTGACTGCTGTAGGCTGACTTTCAAGAGATGCTGCATGACTAGATCTAGGAGGGGAGGGTTGGGGTGTGGATCTATGTCCTCTGCCTGTATTCTCCACCAGTGTGGTGGCCCCTAGTGCTTGGACACAGACTCAGGAGATAGAAGTGTGGTGGAAAAAACAAGTGCTCTTTTATTTACACAAATGGCAAGGAGTGGGGAACAGGGAAGGAGGGTATGAGGCATTGGTGAGTCATCATCTTGTGGCATGATAATGTCCCTTTAAGGCTATGTGGGCTCCACTGCACAGGGGAGGTATCGGGGAAGAGAGACGCCTTGATCTGAAGATCCGGGAGGATTGTCAGAACTGGAATCTGCTGGCAGATACAGAGAGTAACACAGACTCATTTCCTCTCATAATCCTCCTACTCGCCCAACTGGTGAAGGGGCATCCTTTTGTAAGCTCCCCATGCCTCACAGAGGGTCTTTGTCATGTATACTAAAGACAGTGTCACACAGCACAGTGAAATTCTTATTCCAGGAGTCCTCCAGCAATGTCACCTAGACATGAATTAAAAAAAACAAGGACATAAAGTCATAAAAAGATGTAGCAAAGTGTAAAGTGTCAGTGCAAATAAATAGGTAGTTCAGTTCAAACTCTGCAGGACTGATGGGGAGGGGCAGTGGCTGAGTTTTGTTCACAAGCCTGATGGCATGGGGGGGAACAAACTGTCTTTCAGTCTAGTTGTTCTGGCTGCAATGTTCCTGTCACGTCGCCCTGATGGCAATGGCATGAATAGTTTGTGTTGTGGGTCGGTAGTGTCCTTGATAATATTAAAAGCCCTCCTGAGAACTCTGGTTTTATAAATGTCCTTCAATGCAGGGAGCTGTTAAGTGAAGGCAAACTAGTAGCCAAACTTATTGTTTGCCAGCGCATGGACGCATTACCGATGTTGTTCCAGTGTGTGACCAGCCCACTGCAGAATAGCCAGATCCAGGTCTGGATACTCCAGCAGGTTGGTGGCTGGGAGCTGTTGAGCTCTGAGCTGGGCTTCCCCCAAAAGGAGCAGCAATAGGCTTTGGCAGGTTTTGCCACTCTTACAGCTCAGGGAATGAGGAACTAGGAGACAGGCTTAACAACTTAAGGTGCGCTTTATTTTCACTTTGGAAATCATTTTTCAGTGATTTTTATTCTCTGGGTATCTCAGCTCTGTCTGATTACTGGTTTCTCTCTGAAAGAACACAAAACACACACACACGTCAGTAATCAAACAGGTAAAGCTGATCACGTGTTACCTGCTGGTTCTACCCGACTTTTCACTGACCACAGCTAATGTTCAATCATGTCCTTGCTGCCATAATCCTATTATGAAATTTGTACTCCTACTTAAGTCTGTATCCTTTTTAAAATTTGTCTGTTTACTCTGGTGATTTATAGTCGCACTATCTGTTGTCACCCAGAAGAGTCTAGTTCCATCACTGATCATTTAGGTCTACATGCATATTTCTTTAAAGCCTGCTTTTTGGTAATATACAATGTTAAAAATGCCATGCAAAAACAATTTAATTGAATAAATACAATAATAGATTCATGAATATTCTTTGCTAATACTAACTTCATAATGAAAAAGTTGTCCTAGTTGGGTCAAGAATGCAGCTTCATATGCAATTTTATTTGTAGTGCTTTTAGCAGTGGAAATTGTCACAAAGCAGCACATACCTTAACCTGTACCATAAATATGCACTGTCTACCCTATATGTATCTAATGTAAACGTTTTGCCTGCAGATAGATAAACTGGAGGAAGTAATCCAGGCATTGGAGAAGAAAAGAGAAAAATCCAGAGGAGGAAAGGAAGAACGAGAGTGTGAACAGGAAAGTGAAAGAGAGCAAGAAAAAGTGAAGGAAATGACTAGGCTGGAGCCTCTGTGCAAGTCTGAGTGCGAGAGACTAAATGAAGAACTGAAAAAAACACAGAACACCATACGGGAAATGCAGGTATGTACACACACTTTCAAATAATTATGCTGCCTAAACAAAGGGAGAGAGAATGAATGCCAGATGCATTCACACACGTAGTACCATACCACTTTTTTAGTCCCTGAGCCCCCATCCATCTTGCAATGAAAAAGCTATCTTCCAGGTTGAGTTTGCTATGGAGAAGGAACAACTGCAAATGGAAATCTCCACTCTCAAACAAGAGAGGAAGGAACTACAGCAGTCAAACCACAGTGTGGAAGCAAGAATAAGGTATGTGCGTGGTCATTAGGAGTCAACCTTAAATTAGTCAAAAAAGAGCTAACTTGATAATCTGCTTCTTCAGTGCCCTTCATTCTGGATGTTTCTCCCCAATTCATTACCCAAACATCCATTTCAGAAAGTTGTTAAAGTGTCTAACTCAACCAACAAGCTACATGTTTTTGTGATGCAAAGACTGAAAAAGATAAATCATGTCACATCTTTTCCCACCTTTACTGTGATATAGCAACTAACAGAATTCCGGGGTGGGGGTGGATAGAACGTCTTGGTGTAAAGCCTCACTCACAACTCGCCGTATGTGCTGCTATGGGTGGTCTACGGTAAATAATTTGGCAAAACCGTGCTTGAGACTTGCGCAACACTTGCGCGTGTTCAGTGCCGTAGAAGGTCACACACTGCCTGTGGAGACTTTTGGTCCTGCACATGAAAATTCTATGGGTCTTGCGACAAATCAAGAATGCATACACTACGTATGGGACCCGTACTCCTTTTGTACACCTGAACCAAGTCAGCAGCACAGCTAGTAAGGGCTTTTTGCAATGACAGTAAGACACGAGTGACGCACGGTCATTGTATGAGTGACGTGCCTCAGAAGTACTACACAAGTAGGGAGTTCCGGTTCGCGCTCGACATGTGAGGCTGCGTGGTTCTCGAGCTCAGCGGGCATTTTTTATTTAATTGTATTAATCAGTGTGCAAAGTGACCATTGATAGTGAAATCGAGCGTCTGGGTGTTTTG
>JAODXR010000022.1:25573120-25583951 GCA_028877395.1 Cathorops festae
ATTCTCATTCATATTCATTCTTGAAAACTGTATCATAAATTTACTAACAAAACTAGGATATTTTTTATCTCTTAATGGACAAGTAATAGAAATCTCAATCTTATTGCTGTTATAAAAACTCTACTACAGTACTTAGCTTATGAATCTGTTCAGTCATGTTACTTATTCATGTACCCTAGTAGGCAGCCTTAACTTATGGTAAGTTAAGCTTAACTTTTGTTTTCTCATTCTCAAAGGATATTTTTCTTTTGGACAGGTGACTGGTCAGCATCCTCTTGGTCACTGCATGATGTTTCAGGCCTAGTGATCATGCTCAGCATCTTGTATGTAAGTGCCATTCTCTCATGCCTCCATATCCTCTTCCTGTTGATCTACCTGGTGTTCTGTGATGTCCTCATCATTGAGATCCTCTGCTCCTGCTGCTCCATTTTCTGGATCAACTTCTGGTGCCTCTATCCACAGATGTCGTTCACCCTGTTTCCTGTCTTCTGCTTGCAATCCTGTGATTCCTCTTCAGTCGTTCTCATCCTCTCTGACCTGTGCTCTTGCTCTTGTTACTTGTCTCTGCTTGCTTTTCTGTGTTTTCTTCCTTGGTTTGACAGGTGAGTCCACTGGCAAAAAGTCACATGGCATCAGGAGGTTCCTGTGAATAACTCAAGTACACCCCTTCACTTTTTCTGGCTTGAGCTCATACACTGGACTGTCTTTATATTTTCCTTGTGTCACCACAAACACTTGATCCTCCCAGAATGATCTTAAATATCTCTGGTCCTCCCTTTTCATTGAGATTTTGGACTAGTACTCTGCATCCTGGGTATAGATCTGGACCATGGGTTTTTCTGTCATAGAATGTTTTCCCTCATCTGCCCTCCTTACAGGTGGTCTCTGAAATCAGTTTGTAAGCATTATTCATATGATCCTTCCACTTCTCAGCATAGTCTTGGTGTGATGACCTTTGGTCTTTTACTGTGAGGCCAAACATCAGATCAATAGGGAGCCTGGGGTTTCTCCTAAACAAGAGGGAGTAGGGTGCATACTCAGTCGCTTCACTGCAGGTACAACTATAAGCATGGACCACCTTTGCAAGGGACGCTTTCCAATCTGTCTTAACTGTCTCCAGGAGGTTTCTGAGCATGGCCAGCAGTGTCCTATTAAATCTTTCCACCTGGCCATTACACTGGGGGTGGTATGGTGTGGTTCTGGACCCCTTAACACCACTGTAATCCCCAAGCTTAGCAAACAGTTTGTTTTCCAACTCCCTCCCTTGGTCATGGTGGAGTTTTGTAGGAAAACCACATCTCAATACAAAATCTCTATATATCTTCTTAGCAGCTGTTTTGGCACTTTTATCTCTGCAGGGGTAGGCCTGTGCAAACCAGGTAAAGTGGTCCATCACCACAAGGATATATTCACATCCTCCTTTATACTTCTCCAAATATAAGAAATCAATAGCAACCAGCTTGAATGGGTATGTGGTGATGATACTGGTCAGAGGAGCTCGAATTGGTTTGTTGGGATGCTTGTTTTTTAGACAGCTGCACACCCATGTGATGTAATGCTCAACATCCTTCTGCATGTGAGGCCAATAAAAGCAGTCCAGGATGAGGGTCAAAACTCTCTACTCCCAGATGACCCATGTCTTCATGTAGTTCCTTATAGACAAGCTTATGAAATTTCTTAAGCAGGCGTAGCTGTGACTGGCTGGTGGTTTTCCTGTACAGTAAACCCTTACAGTAAACATGCAGTTTCTGTCTTTCTCTTACCAGGGTGACTATTTCTTTGTTGCGGCCTGTTTTCCACCTTTTGGCCAGTGGTTTGAGATGACGTACTTCAGAACTTCTTCAATTACAAGATCCTCTTTTTGTGCCTCTCTCAGAACTGTTTTTGGGATCTCCATCCCTGACATTCTCAGTTCCTTGTTTCCCTCTGCTATCACTGTTGAAATGGTCAGAAGGCATGGCCAGGGCTCACCTCTTTGCAGCTGAGCAGCCAGAACCTGATTCACACTATTGATGACCTCAGGTGTCACTGCTTCTGTACATGTTTGCATGTACTGTTCCATATTCAAGGGTGTGTGTGAGAGACCATCAGCATCCCTGTTAGCTCTGCCAGGTTGATATTTAATGGAGAACTGGAAGTCAGCATGTTCAGCTACCCACCTGTGTGTGGTTGCATTCACCTTGGCCATTGTGAGCACATAGGTGAGTGGGTTATTGTCCATTTAGACAATAAATTGCGGTGAATAGTAGAGATAGTCCCTTAACCTCTCACATATGGCCCACTTCAGGGCAAGAAACTCCAACTTCCTGAAATGAAGGCAGTAGTTTTTTTTTTCAGGATAGTTAGAGTCCTGGACCCATATGCAACAACAACCAACTTCCCACTTTGCCTCTGACAAAACACTGCCCTGAGTCCCTCTTGTGATGCATCACAATGTGGGATAAAAGACTGCTTGGAGTCAGGGTAACCTAAAACTGGGGTGGGGGGTGGGGGGGGGGCTGAATAAGAAAGTCAACTAACTGACAAAGCACATGTTGATGTTCAGCTGACCACACAACTGGGTGTGATGATGGTAACTGACCCTATTTGGTTTGTGTCCTTTTATCATGTTGTCTTTTTGTGTGTTTTCCTTTTACCCTCTTTTCTGTAGAGCGAAGGTCATACAGAGGCTTCACTATGCATTAAAAGTTGGGAATATAGTTGCGATAGTATGATATGAATCCTAACAGCTTCCTCACTTCCCCAATTGTTGTGGGGTTCCTTTGATTAAAAGTCTGGATGGGTTGATGTCTGCTGGGTCCATGGTGTGTCAGTCCTTGGTAAGAAGCCTCCCCAGGAATCTCACCTGATTTTTGAAGGGCTTACATTTCCTGGGTGCCAGTTTGAATCTGTGGCTCTCATAACACTTCAGGACCTTCCTCAGATCATTTAGGTAGTCCTCAAATGTTTGAGAGTGAACCAAGTTGTTTTCCAATAAGGTAAACATATTTCATCTTACATCCCCACAAGCATTCCTGCATTGACCTCTGAAACTCTGCAGGAGCAGAGTCCAAAAGGGATTCTCACTCACTCGTACAGTCCCCATGGTGTAATGAATGCAGTAAGAGGGTGACTCGATTCCTCCAGGAATCCCTGGTGATAAGCCTTCCCTTGGTCTAAGACAGAAAACCAGGAACTTCTTTTCAGGATGTTGAGCATATCCTGTATATGCGGAATTGGATGGTGGTCAGGGATTGAATTCATATTTAGTTCCCTGTAGTCACAGCTCAAGCAAAGGTCCCATTCTGTTTATGCACACAAACTATGGGGCTGGAGTAAAGGGATTTTGACTTCTTTATCCACCCTCTGTTGAACAAATCTTCAAGGTACTCCTTCACCTCTTTATGAATTGCTTTTGGTACTGATATATGTTTGTCTTACAGGTGTGTGGTTCCCTGAGGTGGATCTTAAGCTGCAATGACAGCATCATTCCAACACCATGTTCATCATGAGCAGACATTGCTCTCCTCCCTCAGTAGCTGTCTTACCTTCTGCTGCTGCACTGGAGGTAGGTGGTCAAGGGGGAGTGGAGGGTCCCATATGCCTTCACTGCTGCTTCTTGTTCTGTTTTCCTGTTCTATCACCTGATTTGTTGATGGTGTAGGGGCTTTTTCAGTGGTTGATGATATTGTTTCTGTCTGTTTTATTTTCACTGGTCAGGTGTTAGCTGAGTAACTAGTTCTAATCCTCTGGGTTTACCCAAGCACAGTTCTAAGAGGCAGTAAGATCTCATGAGCTGTATTTTTGGTGACTGGGAGGGTGATGCAGGACCAGGTACCTTGTTGAATATGCACAACACTCTCCTAGACCTCCAACCCCTCTGGTAGCTGTGGAGATAGACTTGGCTCAAACAGGACATCCTGATGTTTTGGCAGTGGGCCTCCTCTCTTCTGTCACAACCCATGGTGGTTCTGTGCCCCTCTCGAAGAGGTATTCAATCATATTGAAGCCAATGATTTGCTCCTCTGCCACTCCATCCTAATGAGTGACTATAATGGGTACCAAAAGCTCTAACTGTGTGGCTTTTTTTGTGGGCCACCTGAATTTAATTTCAACCCACCCAGAAAAAGGGATTGGTGCCTGATTTACTGCTCTCCCATCAAGTATACCTGGTCCAATGATTTCAGTTAAATTTCTAACTGTAGTGTGTGGCATGTTCTTTTGTCTCATTTTTTTTAATTTATGAGGCATACCTGTGATCTGGTGTCCCACAATGCTTTTGTTTTCACTCCATCCAACAGGCAGGTGATGGCATATTTCTTCCCAATCAGATTCAGGACCTGAGCGCTTCACTTTGGGGAGAGGAGGTTAATGGTGACCTTTGATTTCTCTTGTCTTGTGCCACTTTTGTCTCCAAATATTTAATGCTGTCTGTGATAAGCTTATAAACATATTGTTGCTGGTCACTCTGTTTAGGTTCTGTTGCAAGCTGGGATGGAAGGGATGTTACAGTGCTTGCTGAGATACCCCCATGCTCTGCCCTGTCTGCAGGCTTCCTTTGGGTCCTACATCCCCCAGACAGATGGCCACTTTATCCACATTTGAAGCAATGGTCACACAGCTCTCCTCTATCGTTGTGCTGACAATCCTTGTAACCCCATTTTCTACTTGGAAGGTGTGGAGGTGAAGAGCTATGTGAATCATTAATAACTCCCTTTATTTCCACTATTTCTCCTTTTAGTTGACTGATTATATCCAGGAGCTCTGATTCCTTGTGAGTCTCTGTTGGTTGAATTTTAATAGCTTTAGCTTTCATAGATATGGAGGGTGGCTGTTCTCACCCACCCACTGAACCAATTGCTGCCCCCTGAATTGCTGCCCCTCTGGGTCTGACCAAAACCAGTTGTTTCGTCTTATCGATGGTCTCTTTAAGGTTAAGACAGTCCCAGTGCTTCCATGACATGATTGCCCTGCGCTGTTGGCTGAAGATTTCAACAACTTCTTTAATAACAAGATCCAACTTTTCAAAGATCAGATGTGCTCCTCGCCCCTGGTGTCTGTGGACCTGACAGTTGGGTGTAGTGAGTCTTCTTGCAATACCCAGCCGACGATACCCAGCTTTATGTCGCAATTGACTCACACAAAGATTGCCCTGTTATCCTGTCCAATCTTGAACTATGTATAAAGGATATTCTCATCTGGTGTACGTCAAAAGGCCTGGCCTGCAATCCGGATAAGACTGAAGTCATCCATCTCTCTTCACATTTCTCAAGCCCTGATAATGTTCCCGGTATCAGTATAGATGGGTTTAACATCTCACCAAAATCAGATGCACGTGATCTTGGTGTGACTTTTGACTCAAACCTCTTGATGACGAAACACGTCTACAACATCTGCAAGTCTGCTTTCCTCTCCATCAGGAACATTGACTGAATACGAAAGTATCTCGACCAAGAGACTTGTGAAAAGCTTGTCCATGCTTTTTTAACATCGAAGTTATATTATTGCAATAGTCTACACGTAGGACTTCCTGATTTAGAGATATCTAAGCTCCAGCAAGTCTAGAACACTGCTACTAGGCTAGTTAAAGGAGAGAAAAAGAGTGATAGCATAACACCTATTCTCTCAGCTGCACTGTCTCCTGATTAGATCTAGAATAGACTTTAAGGTACTTTGCTTAGTGTACAAGGCAACTCACAATCAAGCCCCTGACTACTTATGTGAGCTCCTAAATAATTACAGACCTTCTCACTCGTTGAGGTCAGCTAGCCTCAACCTGTTATCAATACCTAATGCTAGCACTAAAACATATGAAGAAAGCATTTTCAGTATATGGACCAAAACTTTCAAACTCTCTGCCACTTTCTATTAGGAACTCAGATTCATTTGTAACTTTTAAATCATCATTAAAGACATTTATTTTCCTTAGCACTTATAATGTACAGAAACATGCTCTGGAGCATATATTCAGATTAAATTTATTTTATAGTTTCTCATTGAATGTATTGATAGGATTTGTATTATGTAAATATTTATAGCTTTTAATTCATTGTAAAGCATTGAGACTGTGTGTAATGCTTAATAATAATAATAATAATAATAATAATAATAATAATAATAATAAAATGGTTGTGCTTTGACATTAATTTTTCTCACTTTCAGTTCTCTGGTGTTCTTTTTGAATTTGTATTGCCTCTCACACTCAAAGTTTGCTGCTTCATTCTTTTTCATGATTAGGATCTTATCAGTGACTGCTGGGTCATCCAGATAGTGCTTGATCTGATATTTCACATCATCACTGATCAAACCTGTACCCACCACTCGCAAGAACAACTTCTGTATCAATTTGGCACTGCACTGCTCATCAATGCCTGGTTCCCTAGATAATGCTAGGAGCCTCTCCTTCAGCTCAGTCACCCTGAATAGAAAGTTCTGCAGGGACTCATTGCTGTCCTGAGTGATATTTATCAGTCGATGATAGAGATCAGTGGAGCTGTCCTCTTTGTAATGCTCCTTTAATATTGTGCAGAGTTGTGGGAGGGTGAGGTCCATTTTGATCTCCAACATGTCATGGAGACTTAGACATGGGCTTATGACCCTGACCATACCTTCAATAATTTCTTCCTCACTGTGATTTCTTTTCAGTCCCATTTCGATTTAATGAACCAGGTTGGAGTATGAAAGTTTCTGACCCCATTCCCCAATCTGTCCATTAATTTTGAACTCCCTACATATAGTCACTTCAGGTGGCTGGGTTGCTGGTGGAGCAGTGGACTTAGGACTCACACCCTGTCTGAGACCTTGGGAAGTAATTTTGTTTGTCAGCCTCACCATTTCTTCCTCCAGTATTTTTGTATCTGTCTGAAAGCTTAGCTGCAGTACTGCATACTGTTCTTGCAGGATGGCCAATGCAACAGCATCTTTGGTGGCACTATCCTCCACATCCTGGGTTTGGTCACTGCTTTTCCTCACTTCTTTAGCACTTTCAATTAAGTGGACCAGGAATGTGTGTGCTACTTCTCTTCTTCAGTTTCAACTGCTTCGCTTATTGATCTGATCAGTGTATGCTTCATTGTCTGTTATTTCATGGAGATTTTAGCTTACAAACACACCTCTTGTAGCTGACTAAGGCCCCATCCACACGAGTACGTTTTTGACGATTCCGCATAAAAACTTTATCGTTTCGACTTCGCGTCCAGAGGGGTCCATTTTGTTCAAGGTGTGAAAGTGGTATTTTTTGAAAACGGGTCCCAGAGTGGGAAAATCCTAAAATTCTGGATAGCCCAGAGTCGTCTGGATGGCGAAGCGGATTTTTTCAGAAACAATGATGTATGAGCCCTGCCTCTCTAACCTTTAACCTCAGCCGCTACCACTAGACAAGTCATAACAACAACAACAACAACAATGGCGGACTACAGGCTTGTGCTCATACTGCAGAAACAACTTAGTCTATTACAGCTGCTACAACCTTCTGCTTTTATATTACTACGAGGAGCAACAAAACTTCTCGTGTTATGAGCTTGTTTTATAAACAGCGTGTGACTTTTATGTGCATGCTCTATGGCTTCTCTTCCAGGTTTAGTGCATTGTGATGCTGCCACACCAGTGCCACATACAGGCCTGGCATATGTATTACAGCGTTTTGGGTCATTTCCAGTGAATCGAAATGGCGCAGTGTTTATGGAGATTTTTTTCAAAACGACAGCGTATTGGGTGAGGCCGCATACTCATTTGGACAGGGCCTAAATTTTAACTGTAGCAAGATCTCACTTAGCCTGTCTTGTAATTGCTCCAGCTCCATGGTTTGTGTGTTGAATCTGCAACCTTATACTGCCTCTCCATAGCACCGCTGAAACATCCTCTGCTACCAGATTTTGTTGCACACTTGAATTAAAAGGAATCAAAACTCAGTGTGGCTTTTGACTGTGTGTTTACTGATGTGCTTTTTGTAAACTCAAACTCTGCAAAATATAGGCATAATGCAGTGTTACACCACACGTTTTATACAGTCTTGTCTTGCCTAGCGCACCACATCACAATGAATGTTTCTTGCCTTTTTGTAAACTCAAACTCAACAAAACAATTAACATGGAACATGTATTCCTATAGGCTTTAGGCTACACAAAATATTACTGTGGCTGCTTGTCTAATTTCACAGTTGTGCACAAGCACACAAAACATATAACTCTTGCACCATGAGGTCCCTATACATCCCAGTTAATTAGTGTTAGTGTCTAACAATTAGCTTCATGGCTAATTCACATAGCTGACAACAAATACACACCAAGACATACTCATTGGGAATAATGGCCAACTTTCCCACATTCTTTACAACCCTCTGCATTAATATCATGCGAGTGTCCGCTTATTGCCTGTTTTATACTTGCTTACCTGCAAAACACAGACATAATGCAGTGTTACACCACAGATTTGATAGTGTCATCTTGCTCGGCGCACCACATCACAATGAATGTGCCTCACTGCATACTCCCCCTCGTGGCGTAACAGAGGAATAACCTCTCCCAATGCACTACATGTCCATATAAACCACAGAAGCACAGATCATCCGGTGAGCCACACAACAACATGGAAGAAAACAACTGTCTCAACATTATCACAAACATAATAATGAAGAAAATTAATTAAATAAAAATAAATAAAATAATATGTAGGGGGTAGCTTCTTTTTAACTCTTCTTGTCCTTACATGTTGACCAGATTGCCACTCTGCATGTTATAATAGAGCAATGAGTAGAGTGGAATTCTGCACTATATGTAAATTTGATAGACTATGAAAAAGCATTTGACAGTGTGAATAGAATGATCCTCTGGGAACTCATGAGACATTGTGGAATACCCACCAAGCTGGTAAATCTAGTCAAAAGTAGCTATGTTGAAACAAATTGCAGTGTGGTACATGACGGACAACTTACTAAACAGTATGAAATTAAGACCGGGGTCAGAAAAGGATGCCTATTTTCTCCTTTCCTGTTTTGATGAGTTACTGACTGGATAATGAACACAACAACTGAATGAAGAAAAAAAATGAATACAATGGACATTGTGGACAAAACCAGATGACCTTGACTTTGCAGATAACCTGGCATTACTATGTCAGCCATTATCAGATGCAGTATAAGACAACAACTTTGGCAACTACTTATTCACACACAGGACTTGGTATCCACAAAGTAAAGACAAAAATCTCATCTCATTATCTCTAGCTGCTTTATCCTGTTCTAAAGGGTCGCAGGAAAGCTGGAGCCTATCCCAGCTGACTACGGGCGAAAGACGGGGTACACCCTGGACAAGTTGCCAGGTCATCACAGGGCTGACACATAGACACTGACAACCATTCACACCTATGGTCAATTTAGAGTCACCAGTTAACCCAACCTGCATGTCTTTGGACTGTGGGGGAAACCAGAGCACCTGGAGGAAACCCACGTGGACATGGGGAGAACATACAAACTCCCCACAGAAAGGCCCTCGCCGGCCACGGGGCTCGAACCCAGACCTTCTTGCTATGAGACGACAGCGCTAACCACTACACCACCGTGCCGCCCTCCAGTGAATGTGGATAGAATAATACTCCATATTCTAGCACAATCCTATTTTTATACATAAAGTTTAAACAGCAAAACGGTTTGCACTGTACACAAAGTACCTTCTCAGCAAAAAAAAAAGGTCAATAAGCGATACATATATTTTGGCTTTTTTTATATAAAAGGGGGTAATGTTTTCTCAGGTTATGCAAATGCAATCTTGATCAAGATAAATACTGTACTAATAAAAAAGTTCGACCTCTCAGACATGTCAAGTCTACTCCAAGCTTCTCCTTTTCCCAACCGCATGAGATACACACAATGCTTAATAATTGATGATAATTGATTTTAGCCCAGCCCTGACCTGTGTAAAAAGGCTTGGCCAATAGCATCTATGCATGAGGGAAGGGGGGGATAAAAAACAGGACAGCATCAACTTTAAAAGCTCAAGACTTGTAGTACAAATAAAATATTTAGGCTGCAGAAACCTTGACCTCCCCCTGCTAGCCAGCTCCTAACATGAATTGATTTCTGACAAGGCAACTGGGACCCAATTACAACAAAATGCACTAAGGCTGACCTGTTGCACATCCCTACATTGATGCCAGCTTAACCTCCCAGAGTGACCGAGGCCTGGCTGAATGGACAGAATGGGCTCCACACACGCTTGCTTTTCTTTGACCAGCACCCACTAGCAAAGAAATTATGCCTACTGTGGACAAAAACCCTGTGGAAACTTTTATATATATGATGTATCAAGATAATTGAAGGAATCCCTAGCGACAATTAAAGTAGATCTCATGATATGTAATGTTGTTTTTTCATGGTTCGGCCTTTCTTGGGCAGAAGAGATAAAGAACAGCACAGACCTTCTGTAGATGCTTCTGGAAATGTGGATTTCAGTACAATCCATTTGAGAAAAGCTGATCGTGAGGAACACGGTTGGCCGGTTGGCTGTGCACTGATGTAATCCATGGACATGTCAGCAGGGCAGCCTGCACACATTTCCAGAGTATACGACATATCCATCAAATCAATGTATAACTACTCTCAAGTGTGAAAAACTGGCCTCCGCTGCTCTGGTGACCTCATCAAAACACTTTGTGGAGACAGGAAACTGCAATTTGTTACAGATTAAATCTTTAATAGCACATAGTGTTGATCTCAAACCAGATCATATTTATGCTATACATGAATGGGTAAGTCTTGGGATAAAAGATCCCATCTCATGATCTCTAGCCACTTTATCCTGTTCTACAGGGTCGCAGGCAAGCTGGAGCCTATCCCAGCTGACTACGGGCGAAAGGC